>LFYR01000852.1:96400-134906 GCA_001185155.1 Zostera marina | reverse complement strand
AGGTCAAGAATCGATCTCCAAATCCCTCGAATCAAGCCAAGTCGCCGACTCCACAGGGCAGTCGCAGACTCCGGGCAAAAACTCACAGCACTGTGAGAAAAATTTCCTTATTTGGAGATTTTACAAATATTCCCCGTATATCTTCCAAATATCCCAAGGATCTCCCAAAAAGATCCGACGGTTACACTAGGAGTCGCAGACTCACAGAGGGAGTCGCCGACTCGCAGGGGTAAAAAACAAAAATACCCCCTACAGTTACCCAAACCATAGGTATCGCCGACTGTAGGAGTATCACAAACCCTTGTCGCCGATTCCGGGTAAAATAACACTAAAACTGCCCCAAGTGCAAGTTTTCAGGGGGGAGTATCACAAGCTCTCCCGACACTTCTGTCTATAGGATGGAAGTCGTCACATTTCGAGGGGGAGCATCACAAGCTCTCCCGACACTTCTGTCTATAGGATGGATGGTACCGTGATACGCTTGCCTTGTACGATTCGTTTCACAGGTCCGCCTCGTCACGCGTTTTATCCCTTAATTCTAGCTCTGTGGCTAGGTTTTGGTCATTTGTTTGCTGGTCGTACTTCGAGATTCGATACGTTGGTATACTCATCTCGATTGGTACGACCGTTTCCACTCCATAGGTCATGGCAAAAGGGGTATTGCCCGTTGGGTTCTTACTCGTTGTGCGATATGCCCATAGGATTTCGCACAACTTGTCTGCCCAGGTCCCTTTGGCTTATTCGATTTTCTTTTTCAATCCCTGTACGATGGCCTTGTTAGTAACCTCCAGTTGCCCGTTTGCCTGAGGTCGGTAAACGGAGGCGAAGTAGAGTTTTATGTTTAGGTCCTCGCACATCCTTGAAAATTTCCCCCTTGTGAATTGTGTGCCATTGTCTGTGACAATGTCTTGGGGAAAGCCGAATCGACAGACTATGGAGCGGTAGATAACTTAACTGCCGCATCCTAAGTGATTTTCGCCACAGCCTGAGCCTCGATCCACTTTGTAAAGTAATCTACTACTACAAAGATGAAACGAGCCTGGGATGTTGAGGGGGGGAATGGACCTACGATATCCAATCCCCACCTTGCGAACGGGATTGAACTCAAAATCGGAGTCATATCCGCGGATGGTTTCTGCTGCATGGGGCTGTGCAGCTGACATGCTCGGTACTTGCGGACGTAAGTGCGAGCTTCCAACCTTAGAGTGGGCCAGTAGTACCCTAGCCTTATGATTTTGAAGGCCAATGCTCTTTTTCCTTCATGGAGTCCGCACGAGCCTTCGTGTACTTCCTGAAAAACCCTATCTGTATCGGGTTGGGCCAAACAGCGTAGTAGCTGATTATCGAAGGACTTTTTGTAAAGAACCCCTCCGATATCGCAGTATTTCGCTGCTTTATGTTTCAACTTTTTGGCATCCCTTTTATTCTCAGGGAGTACTCCATTTTGAATGAATGCCAATATCGGTTGCCTCCAATCCTCTTGAGAGTCGGAGGTAACAGTCAATACTTGGCATGTAGGCTGGAGTATGGAGTCTATTAAAATCTCGCGCTGTCCTCCCTCCCAGGCCGACGCTAAACGTGCCTACGCGTCGGCGGGTGAATTTTGGATTCGAGGGATTTGCTCGATTTTGAACTCAGCGAACTGCTCAGTGAGTGCTACCATTGCCTTCACATATTTGGTTATTTGTGGTTCCTTGCAAGCGAATTCACCAGTGGTTTGCCGAGCCACGATCTGGGAGTCAGTGCGGAGCGTGACATTCTCAGCGCCGAGAGTTCTTAACAGCTTCAGGCCGTGTATGGCCGCTTCATATTCCGCGACGTTGTTAGAAGCCGGGAAGTGAAGTCGTACCGAGTGTTCATAGTTTTTTCCATCCGGGCTATGGATTTTCACGTCGATACCCGAGCCTGTGCTGCAACTCGAGCCGTCCACTTCTACAACCCAAGGTTGGGTCAAACTGGGCTGTGTGAGTTCGACAATGAAGTCCGCCACAGCTTGCCCCTTGATTGCCCATTTGGTCTAAGTTGAATTCACTGAGTTCGATTGCCCATTTGGTCAACCTCCCAGAGATGTCAGGTTTGTGAAGTAGACGACGCAAATGACACGATGTTAGTACTACAATCGTGTGCGCTAAGAAGTAAGCTCGAAAACGACGACAAGCATGGATTACTGCAAATACGATCTTCTCGATGGGAGAATATCGTAGTTCAGCACCTTGTAGTCGCCTCGAGTGGTAGTATATGGGGACCTGGTCCTTGTCCCTCTGCGCAATGAGGACCGCACTCACGGCTTCTTCTGAGGCCGCTATGTATAAGTACAGGTCCTCTCCCTCTTTGGGTGATGTCAGCACGGGGAGTGAGGACATGTGCGATTTTAACTTCGCAAATGCCTCCTCGCACTCTGGTGTCCAAGTGATACTATCCTTAGCCGCAGTTTTCAGTAATTGGAAGAACAGTTTACACTTGTCAGCCGTTTGTGATATAAAACGACTGAGTGCATTGATTCGACCGTTCAACCTTTGTACTTCTCTGATTATGCGGGGGGTTTCCATATCAAGGATAGCTTGGATTTTGTCGGGATTAGGTTTGATCCCGTGCTGACCTACATAGAAACCAAGGAACTTGCCTTCCTTGATTCCGAATGCGCATTTGGCTGGGTTGAGTTTCATTCCGTACTGCTTTAATGTATCAAGGATTTCTCTCAGATCGTCAGGGTGCTTTTCCGTGCTTGACGACTTGACTAGGATGTCATCGACGTAAGCGGAAACGTTGCGCCCAATCTGGTTTGCGAAAACCTTGTCCATCAAGCGTTGGAATGTAGCCCCAGCATTCCTTAAGCCGAATGGCATTACTCTATAACAGAATGTCCCTGAGTCCGTGATGAAGGATATTTTTTCCTCATCAGGCTCATGCATCAGGATTTGGTTGTATCCTGAGTGGGCATCCATCATAGAGAGGAGCTCGTTACCGGATGCTCCATCGATTAGTTCGTCGATAGATGGCAACGGGTAACTGTCTTTGGGGCATGCTTTATTGAGATCAGTGAAATCAATACACATGCGCCATTTGCCATTGGGCTTCTTGACCAGGACTGGGTTGGCCAACCAAGTCGGGTATCGAACCTCCCGAATGTGCCCTGCATTCAGGAGTTTCGATATTTCCTCATTGGCTGCCTTCCGCCTGTCAGAAGTGAGTACTCGACGCTTCTGGCGTCGAGCTGGAATGGATGAGTCGACGTTCAGTTTGTGCGTCACGATCTGACGCGCAATCTGTGTCGGTGCCTCACCCTCCCAAACGAACCTGTCCTGGTGCTCCTCCAGGACAGTCACAAGCTTGGCCCTTAAGGCAGGGGGTAACCCCTTCCCTAATGCCACTTGTCCCCCTTCCAGATGGTATACCTCAGTCTCGTCCACAGGTTGTAATTTTTCCCTCTCCTCAATGTCAGGCGGGGCGTGGACGAGCATGTTGTTAAGTTTTGTCAGCTGGGTTGCCTTCTTATTGTTCGGCTAACCCTACTACTATGAAGCGGCATGTTCGGCTAACCCTTCCTCGTTTGGAACCGATGGATACCTTTAGGTCAATAACACCGGCCACTTGGGCGGCGATGTTACTGAAACCGTAGATGGCTTCCTTACAGGGAGATAGTTCCTCCCTTTTATAACCCATCTTGGTAAAAGTATCCATGTAGAGGATATCCGCAGAGCTGCCGTTGTCGACAATCATCCTCTCGACTCGAGAATTAGGACCGATGTCTGCTTGGATCACGAGTGGATCCTCGTGAGGTTGCAAGACATCGTCCAGGTCCTCTTCGAAGAAGTATATTGACTTCTCCTCGTGGACCCGTTTTCCGTTGTCTCGAGGTGTCGATTGTGACATCAGCACCTTTCGGGCATATCCTCTATTCTGGCCAACGGATCCACCACCAAATATCATATTGATGATCTTCCGCTGGCGGTTCTCGCTGTTGTCGCTATCTGGCGAAGGAGAGCGTGGACGCTTGCCCTTTGGGTCAGATTTGCAGCTGTCCCGTCCTCGGGATTTCTTGACGAAGTTGCCAAGTTCTCCCTTTGAGATCAACTGCTCGACAAAAGACGAGAATTCCCTGCAGTGGTCTGTTAGGTGGCCGCAGTCTTTGTGAAATTTGCAGTATTTCCCAAATTGCGTGCGACCCTCTTTGCCTGCATGGTCTAAAGAACGAGGGGCAGGTAGATCCGCTCGGTTCTTTAGCTTCTCAAACAGCTCGCCTTTGCTGATTGTAAGCGGGGTGTTCCTTTTCCATAGTGGAGTTGCACCCTTTGGCGGTTGGCTGGTTGAGGTTTGATATACCTTATTATCGTGCCTAGGCTTCCATTCTTTTTTGGAAGTTTCAGCCCTGTTATTGGTATACCTGTTAGAGGTGTCGTGGAAATTGTTGTTTCCACTGTACCCCTTCCTCTCAAACTTAGGCTTCTTGAAGCTAGGAGTCCCAAGTTCAGCTAGCTTGTTCTCATCCTCCTCTTCCACCTCAATGTATGATTGAGCGCGTTGGAAGAGGTCGGGTAGAGAGTTCACCTTGTAGAGAGTCAGATTTTGGGCCAGAGGGGAGTAGGGGACCAATCCTCTGATGTATCCCGCTATGGCCACACTTGGGATCAGATCGTTCACTTCTATCATCATTGTTGTGAACTTGACCGTATAATCCCGTAGAGACAGCTTATCCTGTCGAAGTGTCAGAAGTGCGTTGCCACTGTGTTTGATCCTTATCATCCCCACATGCTGGGCGATGAATTTGGATGACAGGTCTGCAAAGCTGGTGACTGAGCCAGCTGGCAGATCGGAGAACCATCGATAAGCACTGCCCTTGAGAGTGTCGGGGAATGCCCGACACAGCAGCCCATCATCGATGGTTTGCGGTTCCAGGACGTTGAGGTAGAGATTCACGTGATCTGGTGGATCACTTGAACCGTCATATGCCTCAATCCTGGGTACCCTTTAAAAGATCCTCGCGAAGAGGAGCACTTTTAATCCTCAGAATCTCGTGCGGATTGCCGACAGCTGGGTCGGTGGCCAACTTCCGCCGAAGATCCTCTACAAACCGAGTGGTAAGAGTCTTTTCGGAGCGACTCTTACTGGGTCCCGTTTTGAGACGGGAACTCTATTTGGTTTTCTCCGCAGATGGAGAGTAGATGGACCCAAATTCATCCGCTTTTTCACGGATGGTGGTGGTCCTCTGACTCCTCGTTTGCTCGAGATTAGTCATCCTTCTTTCTATGTTGTCCATGAAGTTGAACAACCTTTCCTCCAAGGTGGGTGGAGCCTTGGGCACTATGTGTTCCTCGATGTGTGGAGGAACCGAGTTTGTTTTATCAGGTTGAGCATTGCTGGGTCCCTTTGGTCGGGATTGCTCGCCCTGTTCCAACTCAGTTGCTGGCATTTTTCCCTTACTTCTTGTGGCGTAAGGGTGCTTTTGTTTTTCAATGATTGCCATGAAAACAAAAGCGGAGAAGTACCAAAGCGGAGAGGGACCTGACGAGCCTATCGGAAAAACAAAAAATAAGTCGGCGAGTTAGGGGTTAACTCGGCGACTTTTAGATTTCGTGGTGTTTTCCGAACAAGGTCGTGGACAACACTCTTAGCTGGCAGACGATATTCCGGATCGGGCGATTCTCAAGGATAAGTCGGCGATTTAAGGCTAAATCGGACCTGAACCGAGAATCGGACGATCTAACTCGGCGACTTTTTAACAAACTCGGCGAACCCTCTAGGAGAGCTCGAGCCGGATTTTTAAAAAATCGTGATTACGACGGGATACCGGTGGTTCGGTAGTCCCACAGACGGCGCCAGCTGATGAAGCACTGAATCTGCTACCAGGGCTCGCGGTGGTGCGAGGTGATGGTAGCCCTAACTAGGCGATTCTAATGAGACTCGCCGAGTTTCTTAGTGATGCTCTGGTGTGAGAGAGGAACTTGAATCGTGCCTTTGAGTGTCCCCTTGGGACCCTTTTTATAGGGTCTCGGAGGGCGCAATCAAAGACGGACATCGCGCCTATGGTCATATATGGTAACATTTATGACGTTGGCTGACGGCGAGTAACGATCGTAAGTCGGCGATTCAGGTATGGAAGTCGCCTAGTTAGGGCTAACTCGGCGAGTTTCTAGGGGCAAGATGTGCAGTCTACCATACTGCCGATCTTGGCCTTAACTCGGCGACTTATCCTTTATGTCGGCGACTTGGTAGTCCAATCGGGCGACTTACGGGCTAACTCGGCGATCTGGACGATGAACGTGTTCCGCACCGTGGGAGCTCTCCGGGGGTCCGGCCAAAGCGACGGAACCCTAGTCCTTGTTGAAAGGCGTTGCTGAGAGTGACTGCCGTAATCAGACATGTCTCACCACACTCCAGCGCTGATCGGGCCTCCGCTACATAGGCCGACATCAAGTCCTCTTTTGACACGAATTCTCCTCTCACTTGGTTCGCGACCAGGCGTAAGTCCGTGTGAAGGTGGACTTTGGCTGCTTCGAGCGCTGAGGCCAGCCTGACACCAACTAGGAGGGCCTCGTATTCGGTTGCGTTGTGGTCGCCCGAAAACCGAAATGTATTGAGTACTCGATTTTCTCTCCAGTCGGGATTCTTATTACTATCCCTGCGCCGCATCCTGCGTTACTTGCCGAGCCGTCGACGTGGACTGTCCACCATTTCTCCTCCGCCAGTGCCGACCTTCGAGGGGTAAGTTCGGCCATGAAGTCCGCGATGGCCTACCCCTTTATTGCTCTATTCGGGACGATTTCTATGTGGAACTCTCTTAGTTCCATGGCCTACTTCGTGAGGCGCCCAGAGATATCGGGCTTCTGCAATAACTGGGGCAACAGGTGCGCCATCGGGATGGTTATCGTGTGGGCGTGGAAATACGGACTCTGTCTTCGGACTGCTGAGACTACCGCTAGGGCCAACTTCTCGATGTCCGGGTACCTCTCCCCTGCCCCTTGTAGAGACCGAGAGTAGTAGTATACCGGTTGATGAAGCACGAAATCTGCTACCAGTAGGCTCGCGGGGTTGCGAGGAGGGTCAGAGGCTTTGGAGTCCACGACGCGCGCTCTACGTCAAATACCTGCAGAAGAGGAGGGAAATCGGCGACTCAGATGTGGGAGTCGGCGATTCGGGCTCCTTGGTTGCTCTAGTGTGGAGTATTGTGAGTCAAGGTGACATGAGAATGAAGGACCCCCAAGGACCACTTTTATAGGGTCTTTGGGAGGTTTCTCCATTCAATAGTATGGGGCCCACACCATTATGGCGCCCGGTTAATGGTGCCATAATGGTGTGGGCTAGCTCAAGTAACGGCTGGGAATCGTCTACTCAGGTGTGAAAATCGCCTACTCAGGTGGAATCGGCTATTTCCCACTGGAATCGGCTACTCCCCACTGGAATCGGCTACTCCCATATGTTGACTTAAGGACTTGACGTAGACACTTGCTCCGCACCGTGGATGCCTTCCGGGGGTCCGGCGTAAAGCGACGGAACTCTAGTCCTTGTTGAGGGGCGTTGCTGGGAGTGACTGACGTAATCAGGCATGTCTCACCACCGGCCTATGTGCGCCGTATGCCTTTGACAGGAGCACCGCGCTGACGGCCGCATCCGAGTAGGCGGCGTACATCGTGAGTAGTTCTCCTCGGACGAGGGGCCAGAGTGTCAGTAAGTGGGCCAGCTGCTTTTTCAGCTCTCCGAACGCTTTCTCGCAGTTCCCCGTCCAAGTCACCTTGGGGCCGGGTAACTTTAGAAGCTGAAAAAGCAGGCGTAGTCGGTCTGCTGCCCTCGACAGGAAACAGCTGAGGGCTGCCACCTTGCCGTTCAGCCTTTGGACCTCCTTTATGGTTCGCGGGGGGTCATAGCCACGATGGCCTCCACCTTCTCCTTTCTGGGCTTGATGCCCTCCGAGGTGATTCTGAATCCCAGGAAGTGGCCCTCTTTTACCCCGAAGGCACACTTTTTTGCCTTCAGCTTTAGGCCCGTCTTCCTGATGTTGCGGAAGGTTTTTTCTAGGTCGTCCAGGTGTGTCTCTGCCCTTTTCGATTGGACGAGTATGTCGTCGACATATACCTCCACGTTCCTGCCGATCTGTTCCTCAAAGACCATATCCATTAGTCTCTGGAAGGTGGCGCCTGCATTCCTTAATCTGAACGGCATCACCCTGAAGCAGAATGTGCCGGTGTCGGTGGCGAACGATGTCTTCTCCTCGTCCGCCCAGGCCATGGGCACCTGGTTGTACCCCGAGTACGCGTCCATGAAGATCAGTATTTCACAGCCCGAACTTTGGTCCATCAGTCTGTCGACCGATGGCAGCGGGTAACTTTCCTTGGGGCACGCCTTGTTGAGGTTCGTGAAGTCCACACACATGCGCCATCCTGCGTCCGCCTTCCTGACCATTACAACGTTAGACAGCCACTCTGGGTAGCGCACCGGGTGGATGAAACCTGCCTCTAGGAGTTTTGTGACCTCCACTTTGACTGCGTCCCTCTTCTTCGTCCTCAGCGGTCGTAGCCTCTGTCGGACCGGACGGGCCGCTGGGGCAACAACGAGCTTGTGCTCTACTAGTGTCCAGGCCACTCCCCCCAGTTCTCCCAACTCGCCTGCGAATAGATCCTCGTTTCTTCTGAGGAGATCCTCCAGCCCCCTCTTCAGGTCTCGCGGAAGGTTCTTCCCCACGCGCACTTCGCTTCGTGCGAGAGGTAACAGTGTTGTCGAGGAGGCCGGCTCCGGCTTCGGGGGTTCCTCTCGTAGGGCGTGTGGTAGCCCTTCGTCCGAGGTCATCACCTCTTCTACCGAGTTGGGGTTACTGGGGTTATCTTCTGGTTGCGGAGTTCCTTCTCTCCGTGGTGCCTTGAGCTCTCTCCTACGTGATACTCACTTCCTCCGACCATCTTCCCTCTTTCTCCGGTTGCGTGTTCGATTCACGTCAGGTTCACCACTGATGGTGTGTAAACTCGTGTTAGGGTGATCACACACACAACTCTCTACAGAATTACTCTCTCTGATTCTCGACCCCCTCCCCTGTTGCACCTAGGGAGGTACTTATAACCTATCTTCTTGGACCTACTGGACCCAACGGACTTGTTCGGCCCACGGTCCGTTTGGACGGGCCCTGGTACCAACAAAAATATATCAATTAAGCTTGAGTTTAATTCTAACTCTAATCAATTATATATTTAATCTATACTAACCTTTGTTGATGTATAATTAATCACTCCATCAATCAATGGAAGATCATCAAAAAGCAAAGATTCTGCTCCAAGCAAGTATCGATGGAGGTAAGAAAAGATAAAGGTATTCTCAAGGAATCCACATAAATGAGGAGGATTATCAATTCACAAAAGAGAAGGATCAATTCACAGAAGAGAATTGATGATACCCATGATCAATCAGACCAGGCCCACTTCCGGACCAGTCTACCAAGCCCACTTGACCCAGCAAGGCACACCCGACCTACCTATCCCGGCCAACCTGTCCGGGTCAAGTCCGGGCCAAAAGGTCATGAAGAGGTCTGATCCAATAGAAAAATGTATAAATACCTCTAGGGGTCGATCTGAGAAAGGGGAGAAAATATTGTAATAAAGTAGGAATATTCTAGTAAAGGAAGATTGTTTGGTGTTATACTTGATACTAAACGAACAGTGGTGAACTTGACGTGAATCGAACACGTCGACGTAATGGATTCAGTGCAACCGGAAAGTGTAATACATATGGAGGAGAATCTGGGCATAATGACATGGGTGATTAACCATGAAGATCCACTACAAGAAATAAGACCTTGTACGGTGAACTTTTGATGGCGGATTTCCGCCATCAAAAGTGATCAGTGGCATAAATTCGCCATCAAAACTCCGTCAGGACGATAACCGCCAAGAAATTACCATATCTACCATTGATAATCCGCCATCTATTATTCAAACTCATTTCCCACTAAAAAAATAATACATGGCGGAAATCTTCTACTAAATCTGAAATTTTTCGCGAAAACTGGAAATTTTATGGTAGAAGAAATCCGCCATGTATTATATGGCATGAAAGAAATTTATATGGTAGCGGAAGATCGACAACACCATTCATATTAAACAGGAATAGGAACTTCTCAAAAGCAACCCATTCATATTTCATACTTGGTTAAATATGAATATAGATCTATAGACAATATCAATATTTTTTCATTAGAATAAATCATTCTCATTAAAATAGAACGACAACACCTGAACACCATATTAAAACATACTAAAAAATTTAAAAAAACAAACGCAAACTACAAATAGAATAAAAACAGGAAGAGGAAGAGGAGGATAAATCACCAACGAAACTTCAATCACCACAGACGGAGAGGAGAGGGACGATGGTGAGAGGACGACTGCTACGAGTGACAGTGACGATTAGGCTCAGACGACAGCGAGAGGATGGCGGTGAAAATCGTCACTACGTCAGAGCGGTGGAAGGTTTTTATTAAAATCCAAAACTTTCATGGAGGATTTCCGCCATGAAAGGTACATTAAGTTCCGCCAAATCGAAATTTGGACGGACTTTTTCTGCTCGAATCCCCAAAAATATTTCATGGATCGAGTAATATTTGGGGGGGATTTTGAAATTTTTAGTGGGATTTTATTGGCGGATTTCCGCCATTGAAAAACCGCCAGCGGAAACTAAATAAATCCGCCGTCCTGCCCAAGCCTTGCCATGGCGAACTGTAATAATTGATGGTGGAAATCCGCCATCAAAAGAACTAAATTTTTTATGGTGGAAATTTGCCACTATAAGTCCGTCATACAATGTCTTTTTTTTTGTAGTGATCAGCCGCTTGTTACTCGAAGAAACCATACCCTAGAGAAAGAAATTTATACAGAAGAAGGACCTGGAGAGGAACCATACCGTTCTTACCAGCACGAGTTAGAGCACCCACGTTCAATCAACATATCCCCACCGGGAGACAGTAGCACATCTCCCAGCCCGACCATACGGAGTAGGTCGAGGTTCTTACACCCGACAGGTGCCGGAACAGGCAAATCAAATATGAAAGAGAAAAGCGTCATAGCACAAAATGGGAAAGAAGAGATGACCGAGTTTTTTCAATTATAATGGGACTACAAAATAACCAGAGGCAACTACAGGAGCAAATCATGAAGTTAGCCATGGATAGAAACATAATGGAATCGGACGGAGGAAATGAAACATCACCCCCACGGATGGAGGGGGAGAGGCCCTCGCACAACATTTATTGACAGAAGGATACCCGGTAGGATGGCGGGCCCCAAAAATGACAACGTATGAGAGAACTACGGACTCTGAAAATCACATTCACTCATTCTGTACGGGCATGGAAGATACGACGAGACGAAGGGACGTCTGGTGTCGGATGTTCAGAAGAACACTCAAGGGTGAGGCTGTCAGGTGGAACCGAGGGCTTCCCGTAGGGAGCATCCACTCATTCGAGGACTTATAAAGGGCGCTCAAAAATCACTTCCGATCATAAAGTAAGGTGGAAAAAAATTAAGAACGACACTGTTAGGGATCAGGCAAGGAGATCAAGAATCAACCAGAGATTATATGGACTGTTTTGCTACAACAGTCGAAAGAGTAGTTTGCTCAGATGAAGCGATCCTAATGGCACTTAGTAATAATCTAAGGCCAACCAGGTTCTCAGAAGACCTCGTGAGAAACCCGACAGCAACTTTTGCAGAAGCAATGGAAAGATCTTACAGTGAATCAAACGTGGAGGATTATCACGAAGCAAAATACAAGCAAATGCGACAAAGGCAAATAAGCCAAAATGAAGGAAATTTTCAACCAAAATAAAAAATAAAAACTCAGCAAGGAAATATACCAGGGAGTAATGCAAGAGAAGTAGTACGAAGATATGGCCCCCCAAGAGCCGTCCTAGCACTAAACCAGAGGCAAATTTTCTTGGTGTTAAAAGACGAAGGCACCCTTCCAAAAGCGCGCCCCATGAGTTCGGACATAATAATATTTTGAGATAGCAATCGATACTATGAATATCAGGGCGACATAGGGCACACCACTGCTGAGTGTTGGGGTCTCACGAATGTCCTCAACAAAATAGAAGAAGCACAACACCTACCACCCATGCAACAATTGCCACCCTCTCCCCCTCGCCACATGGCATTTATCCCTACGGGACATTGGGTACCAAAAAATGAGCCGAACGGAGAAAATATCGGAGAAATATTAGCGATATCATGAGGTGAAGCGGCTAGAGGATGGATAGGTTTCAAAGGTAAAAGGTACACAAAAAATCTCAGTCAGACTGCAGGAAATAAATAAAAAGCAAAGTCAACGCCAACAACAACAATACACTTTTCTGATGAAGATCTCATCGGATCGGAGTCACAATTCCAAATCACGACCTGTTGGTCATCACACCCGTCATACAAAAAAGGGACCAGCAGAAGATTCAGCTGAACATAGTTTTAGTAGACACGGGCGCATCAGTAGACATACTATATTGGGATGCATTCGATGAACTTGGATTCTGTAAAGCCAATCTAAGACTGTGCGGCTCACCTGTGATAAGATTCGACCAAGGAGATGTTCCAGTACGGGGAACGATCGATCTTCAAGTTACGTTAGAAAACTATGCATAAGCAACCACAATCGGGGTTAGATTCTCAGTTGTACCATTTTCGTCCAGGTATAATGCAATCCTGGGAAGAGTAGCACTACATGCGTTTGGGGCAATAACATCATCCCTACACCAATGTTTAAAATTCTCATCAGAGGTTGGAATATGCACGGTTAAAGAGTTACAGAAGAAAGCACGGGAGTGCTACATGAACTCAACGGGACAAGTAATGGCTTCCACACACGAAAAAGATGGTCTACCACACACGACACAGGAAAACCGACCGAAGCCAGAACCTACTTCAACAACAGTTGCAGTAGAGTTGGGAAGCGGCATAGTACAGATAAGAACCAGTCTCCCGCAAGGAAAAAAGGAAGATATAATGAAATTACTCAAAGAAAATGAAGACTTAGATGTATATTAGCTACTCTTAATAATATAGTTAGTTGTGAGTATTAATTAGTGTAATAGAGTCATATAAATACTTTTGTTTGAATTGACTACGATGAATTTGGTGAATTGATTTTACTTTTGGAAATCCAAGAATTACTTATTCCAGATCTGTTGCTCCCATCAAGGATTGAGCAATCTCACATGGTATCAGTTGGGATCTCCTTCGATCGCAAGTAAAGATTTTTATTCTTGCTTCCATTCCCAAGTCGATTCTAGGTTTCCTATTTGAGCGATTTTGGATTTTGCATTTTTGCATTCTTGTCGTTTTTCGAATTTTTTTTGCGATTCCCACTGTCGATTCTTCATCGAGGTTATCGCAAGAAAGAAATTGTTGAGGATTGGATTTCAATTTCATCGTTGCTTGATTGGACTTTAATCGCGGATTGGATTCCGATTTTATTTTTGATTTTGTCTTCATCGAGGTTATCACGATTTCGATTTTGTTATCGTCTATTTTATTTTCTTAATTTTGATTTCATTTTTGGTTTTTGATTTTGTTTTCTCGATTTCAATTTCGTTTCTGATTCAATCGTCTATCGCCGATTTTATTTTCCGATTTTGCGGATTTTGTTTTCTATTTTCTGATTTCATCCATCGCGCCGAGTTGTGTGTTCTTCTGGTTCATCCATCATGAGTTCGTCCATCACGCCGAGTCTGGATTTCAGTGCGATTTTAGTTGAAGCATTTTCGATTTTGACATCGAGCTCGTCCGATTTCCAATTTCATTTGAAACAGTTCAGTGTGACTTCAGTGCGATTTCCTTCGAGTTCTATGCGTATTTCAGTGTGACTTCAGTGAAGTATTTCATTGATTTTTTTCCTTTCTTCTCAATCTCTCTGTTGTGATGTCCTCGACATCGAGCTTGTCCACGAGTTTCTCTGTTGGTTCTTCTCTTCCAGAGAGTGTCTATAGATTCCAAGTCGGACATTGGATACGTATTCCTCTTAAGCATGCGAATACCTATTTATTTTGGAGAGCATAATTCCTAAATATTTTTGAAATTCATCCTCTCGAAAATATGGTTGATGGATCCCAAGCGGTTCCTGCAGAAAAGAATGTCTATGGTTCGATCAATCCGGAATTTATCATTTGGAAAGAGAAGAATTTTGTTATTTTAGGGTGGATTCAGTCGTCAGTAGACGCATCCATGTTCTCTCTGGTTATGAATCATAAGACTGCTACGAACTGTTGGAAGATGTTGGAAATGCATTTATCTCCTCACAAGTCTTACAGTTTGCAATCAATTAGGGATAAACTAAGCGAGCTTTAGAAGACTGATGCTGAATCGATATATGACAGATCAACTTCGTGAATCTTTCATTTTCGCATTCTAAACAGACCAAGTGTGTTACATACCGAGTGTTTCTAGAAAATCTAACGATTGACACACCGTCCTTAGAACGAAAGCTCGGAATTCAATTGATATTTTTGAAAAATATTTGGATACATATCAAGACGATTTCAGTGAATACGATATGACGTCGTCAACAATGATAACCGAATCGATAATATTCCTCTGAGCAGCCATGATTTACCGAAGAATCGAATAATGATACCAATGAGAGTGAACATAGTTGTGATGAAAATGATAGTACTGATGATAATGATTCATCTAGTGATAATGAAATGATTTTTTAATTTAATTGTAAGTCTATTTTATTATACTTTTATTTTGATGTTATTGTGTTTGATTAAAAAATTTGCTTTTCATATATGGTGCGTGGAAGAACTGCGAGAGGACGTACTGCTAGGGGACGAGGGCAACCTGCAAATGATGAGGTTGTATTTAGGATTTCAACAAGAATATTTTCGAAGGGAATTCCCCAACCTTCGACACCATTTCACGGCTAGATATTGACTTGTGGGTAAGTATTTTTAAAATGAATATATTTATTTTCATGATATTAATAAACTTCAACCTATATAAATTCCCAAACAATATTCGAAAATAAATCGGATGTATAATAAATTCTAATATTCCAGACGATGAGATTTCTTAGACTCAATGGAGTGATGAGAACAAGAACTTAGTATGGAATACATTTCTGATATTTTTTTAATTTTACTTATTTTCGTTTGGCTAATTAGTTTGAAATATTAACAACTTATTTTTCTCTTTTAGACATTTTTTACATTTGAAGATAATGATTATGCTCGAATTGTGTTCAAGAAATATTTAACAATGAACTATCCCAGATGGAAGAGGTGAAGAAGAAAGATGGTGTGGATCGGCTAGACGAGACCTGTAAGAACTTTCCTTCCAGATACCTGAGAAAAAATCAATGGGAAGGAATGATGGCAATGTTTTTAGGAAATGATTTTTAAAAAAATTCTGACAACCGGAGAAGCAAAGAAGGATACATCGTGTATAAAGGAGGATCGGCATCGTTTGAATCTAACACTCATTTATTGGTAAAAATATTTAATATCTTATTTTTTAACTTATATTTCAACTAATTCATTTTTTTCATGATTCAGAGTTTGAAATTAAGTCGTCAAGCTTCTTTTACAGAATCGTTTCTGTCTACTCATTATCCTATAAATGATAGAGAAAAGATTCTAATTAATAGTACATATTTAAATATCAATATTTTGTAATTCTTTTTGTTCATTGCTAATTAATTTATTTGTTGTTTATAATGGTTGGACTACGAAACGTATAGAAAAGAACAATTTGATAAATGTCAAATTGTAGATGAAGACGACGACGAAGACATTTCGACTCAAGGCTCCTACATGCGTAAAAAGCCGATATTTACAGAAGACAGTTTTGAAGCTTGGATGAAGGCTACAGGAGGAAAGACAAAGGGACGTATTCTCGGAATGAGATCGGGTGATGATTCAATGCTTTCACAAATGATTAATAAATCGAAGATTATACGAGATCGACAAACCAAAAAAGAAATCGAAAGGAAGAAGAAAAAAAGAATTTGATTTTTGTGTCAAAGAGGTTGTTACGAAGAAATTAGAGGCCGTTAACAAAGAAATGAAAGCATTGAATCAACAACAAAGCAAGTTACTGAAGCGTTTCGCTTCTATGGAAGTAAGTTATTCGATATTTACAAATATTTTTAGTATAAACATTAAGTTATTCGATCATTAACATTTTATTGTTTTTCAACATGCAAACACAAGCAAAGCAATCATTCCAAGTAAGAATACTTCTTTAGATCTTGATAATTTTTTTTTTAAAAAAGTAGTGGCATGTTCTAGACAATGAAATTTATAAATTATGAATACTTTGAATGAATTTATTATAAATTGAATGATTGTATTACGAATGTATATTTTCAGGTAGAAAAATGGATGTGTAAGGCTTTTAGAAAGCACCCATTCAAGTTTCGACAATATTTTTTATCGACATAATAAATCAGCGATGACTTAGGGATGGCAAGTTGAGATAGAAACTAATTAAAACAATTAATAGTGACGGCTTAAGAACGGCAAGTTGAGACAAGAACTAATTAAAATAATTATTGGGGACGCCTTAGGGACAGTTTAGGGACGAAAATAATAATCTGAGAACCAAATTTTTGATGCGGAAAAATAAATAGGGACGTGAGGTAAAAACATTTAGGGACGGAAATAAAAATTTGAGCACTAAAATATTGACACGGAAAAATAATTAGAGACAGATTAAGGACGACTTAACCCTAACTTCCATCTAACCCTAACTCCTAATTAGTGATGGCTAGTATCATCCCTAATTTTTAGGGACGAAAATCAAGGTCATCTCTAAAAAGTCAGTGAGGTGACTTTCGGGGACGGATTGGCGGCAGTCATTTCCCGTCGCTAATTGTCAATTAGCGACGGTTTTTGGTCATTAGGGATCTCCTCTGACCGTTCCTAAAAGTTTGTTTTCTTGTAGTATCACAAATTATACTATAACATCTATACTTAAGAGAAAAGTAGGAGACAATCTATAGACTTGAGCGGACCTAGTATCAGAAACTATGTGAGCGTACCGGACGACTAGGGTGTCAAACGAGCTGAGCAGAGTTTTTACTTATAGAGTCGGGCTCGGGCTCGTTAAGGAATTGACATGATCAACATACAATTTTTTTCATAGAATATTTGATGAATTTAAGCTTATTTCTTGGATTTTGAAGACTAAAGTCTTTCAATACTTGTTGAATTTTGTTAGCATAGCTTTAGCCATATCTTTTAGGTAATCAACTCCATCATTTTCGCATGTCTGCAATGCAAGTTTAACCTTCCACATATGACTGAAAAATAAGTTGGAGGTTGAATAACTTGTTCCTATATATAATAAGATGGAGTTTAGATATCAAAGAACATGAATTATTAATTATTCATATAAAAAAAATATAATACCTGAGAAGATATTTGTAAGATCGTAATAAACTTTAAGAAATTTACATACAACTTCACACTTATCCTATTCATTATATGTCGGCAGATAGTTATAGTTTGGATCATTTAAACTGTAAGAATCAAATACTCTCTTGTACTGTATGGTACGATCTAACATCAAATATGTTGAATTCCCAAATCAAAGCCTTATTTGTGGAAAATCCCAAATCTCTAGCAACTTTCCCAAATTTGTATCTTCTTGAAGTTGAAACTTTTATATACATAATAGATTTTCGAATATTAGATAATATTGTATCCAAATGTGTCAAATCATCTTTAACAAGTAAGTTAATGATGTGAACACAACATCTAATGTGAAATAATTGGCCTCCACAAACCATGTTATCTCTGCCAATCAATGTTTTTAGTTGCCTAATTGCAACACCATTGTTTGTCGTATTATCCAAAGTAATAGAATAAACACTACTTCGAACTCCCTATTCTTTTAATAATTCATTCATTTTTCTTGCAATTACTTGACCATTATGTGGAGGTTCTGCCTCACAAAAATTCATAATCTTCTTTTTCAACTTCCATGAATTATCTATGAAATGGTATATGATGCACATGTAATCAATATCTTGGTTTGATGTTCATAAATCAGTGGTGAGTGAAATCCTACCAACACATCTAAGAAGCTCTTTCAACTTAACTCTCTCCGTTGTATAGACTTTATTGAAATCTGAAATTGCGGTTGTCCTTGACCAATGTTTGAACCGTGGATTTAAGGTTTTACAAAATTCAATAAACCATTTGTTGGTACCATGGACCGCGGACCGCGGCCCATGGACCGAACTGACCCTGTCGGCAGCCCGAGCGAACGGACGGGCCCGAAGTACGAGCCCACGAGGCCCAAGGACAACAGTGGAAGGCTATAAATACCTCCCCTGGTTCAACAGGGGAGGGGGTTGATAATTCTGAGAGTTACACTTGTACGAGGTTGGACGACAAGCCTACTCCGGCGAGCCCACACACCAACAGTGGTGAACCTGACGTGAAACGAACACGCGACAGTCGAAGAGGAGGAGGAGGATGACAAGAAGCGAATATCAAGTAGATGCTCGAACCGACGCGAGCGAGCAGCAGTGGAATACCGGCCGGCACGGCACCACTCCCGAGACCGGTACTCGGAGGAGATAAGGGCCAACGAGGAGTGGGACGCCCAAGAGGAAAGGTTACGCATGGAGTTGGAGGAAATAAGGTACGGGTGGGAGTTGCCCAGGAGGAGCAGGCGTAGCGGGCCGGCATCCCCACCTAGGGATAGGAACACGCGGTCCCAGTCGCGATCCCGGGAGAAAAGGGAAAAGGAACATGAGAGGCTCCGGCGAAAGGAGCGCGCAGAGGAGAGGGAGTGCGTAGAAAAGGAGAGGAAACGAGAGAGGATGCAGCTCGTGGAACTAATATCCACTCTATAGGAGAGCCAGCGCCAGTTGGAGGAGCATGTACACCAGCTTACGGTGACTCCCCGCACCCTGGAGTCGGACGGGGGCGGAGGCGGTGACCCAATGTATGGACCGGCCCCCCCGGTCGGAGGACCCGGGAGTGACACTCCACCCGTGGAAGCCCCGGGAGCCATTACGGTACCGACGATAGGGGGAGCGGGTGGAGAAGCTCTAGCGCAGCACCTGCTAGACGAGGAATACCCCTCGGGCTGGAGGGTCCCGAAGATCCCATATTACAAGGGAGACACGGACCCGGAGGATCACCTACACTCGTTCAAGACTAACATGGAGGACAAGACGAGCAGAAAGGATATCTGGTGCCGGATGTTCCGCAGAGCCTTGATGGGCGACGCGATAGCCTGGTACAGGACGCTGTCGACAGGGTCCGTGCATACCTACGAGGGCCTGGTGGCGGTGTTCCGGGCGGCCTTCGCGCACCGTCGGAGAAGGCCAAAAATCAAGGTTACCCTCAGTGCCATCGCGCAGGGCGAGTCAGAGAGCACGCGCACGTATATGGATCGGTTCGCGAGCGAGGTGCAGAAGATCGAGGGGATCTCAGAAGAAGTGGTGCTATACGCCCTCACGAACAGCCTTTGACCCACCTACTTCGCGGGGGACCTGGTGCGAAAGCCGCCGAGCACCTTCGCCGAAGCCATGGAAAGATCCCACGGAGAGTGCAACGTGGAAGACTACCTGGGCGCGAAGATCCAGGAGTGCAGGCGACAACAGAGGGGGAAAGGCACCTCCGCAGGTACGGGGGCAGCAGCAGAGCCAACCCTAGCAACAACAGCCGCAAACCAAGCCCCCGGTTGCCCCAAAGGAAGCCGCGTACAGGACAAGCACCCCGGCAGGGGCGGGGCGAAGGGAAGTAGGCCCTACCCCGGCGGCGAATCAAAGGCAGGTCTTCCTCACGTTGAGCGGAACGGGAACCCTACCCCCGTCGAGGCCAATGAGGAAGGATACAGCGGCGTTCAGGGACACTTGCAGATTTTGCGAATATCACGAAGACAACGGCCACACGACAGCCGAATGCCTGAACCTAGCAAGAGTACTGAACAAAATGAAACCTGCCACCGACAGCAAGACGTCCGGCGGTCATACCTACAGGGCACCAAGTGCCAAAGCAAGAACCGGCAGACGAAGCAATAGGGGTTATTCTCACCATCGCGGGAGGAGGGGCGACGACCCATGGGAGAGGCGACGATACGCGTCCGATGTGGACCGGACGACAGGGGCGAAGCGCCCGCGAACGAACATGGAGATTTCGTTCACGGAGGACGATATGAAGGACGTCACCACGCCCCACGACGATCCTTTAGTCATAACCCCCATCTTCCAAAGGGGGGACAAGTTCAGGTGTACGCCTACACAGGGTCCTGGTGGACACAGGGGCGTCCATAGATGTACTGTACTGGAACGCCTTCATCGATCTCGGTTTGGCCCGCACGGACCTACTCCCATGCCGGGCCCCCATCAGAGGATTCGGACAAGCAGAAGTTCCGATGGCGGGAACGATATCCATCTCGGTCACCTTGGGCCGACACGCTTAAGCAAGGACAGTTGAAGTCATGTTCACAGTGGTAAACTTCACGTCCGGATACAATGCCATCCTAGGAAGAGAGGCATTGCACGCGTTCCAGGCAGTGATGTCGTCGCTCCACCAGTGCCTTAAATTCCCAACCGAAGGGGGAGTGTGCACGGTCAGGGGATCCCAGAAGAAGGCGCGCGAGTGCTACTTTAATTCGGTCAGCGAAGTGATGATGTCGGACGAAGGCCTACCGCACTCGGCGTGCGAGTGCGTCAAGAAGCCGGAGCCAGCATCCCATACGACCCTAATTGGCCTCGGCCGGAGCGAGGTACGTGTAGGGAAGGACCTCCCACAGGACTTGAAGGGGGAGCTGGAGCAGCTCCTCAGGAGGAACGAGGACCTGTTCGCAGACGAGCTGGGGGAGCTGAGCGGCTTGCCTAGGACGATGGCAGAGCACAAGCTCGCGGTGGCCCCAGGCGCCTACCCCGTCAGACAAAAGTTGCGCCCGCTAAGGGCAAAAAAAAGGGAGGCGGCGGAGACGGAGGTCAAGAAGCTCCTTCGAGCGGGTTTCATTTGCCCAGTGCGTTACCCTGCCTGGCTGTTCAACGTGGTCATGGTGAAAAAGGCAGACGCGGGGTGGAGGATGTGCGTCGACTTCACGAACCTTAACAAAACTTGCCCCAAGGATAGCTACCCACTGCCGTTGGTAGACCGGTTGGTGGACCAGAGCTCCGGGTGCGAAATGCTGAGCTTCATGGCGCGCACTCGGGGTACAACCAAGTGCCCATGGCGAGGGAGGACGAGGAGAAGACGTCGTTCATCACAGAGATGGGCACGTTCTGTTATAAAGTAATGCCCTTCGGCCTGCGTAACGCCGGGGCGACGTTCCAGAGGCTAATGGACAAGGTGTTCGGGGCGTAGATAGGCAGGAACGCGGAGGTGTATGTGGATGGCATACTCGTCCAGTCGAAGGAGACCAGAATGCACATAGCCGACCTAGAGGAGACCTTCGCCAACATCAGAAAAGTGGGGCTCAAGTTAAAGGCAAAAAAGTATGCATTCGGGGTCAAGAAGGGGCACTTTTTGGGCTTCCGAATCACGCCTGAGGGGATCAAGCCAAGAGGAGAAAAGGTTGAGGCCGTCATGTCCAAGAACCCACCACGGACGCTAAAAGAAGTCCAGAAACTGAACGGAAGGGTGGCAGCGTTAAGCAGGTTCCTGCCAAGAATGGCGGACCGCCTACGACCGTTCTTCCAATTGTTGAGGAACCCAGGACCCAGAGTAGTATGGTCGGACGAATGCGAGGCAGCTTTCAAGGAACTCAAGCTCTAGCTTTCGAGCCTGCCAACACTCCGCCCCCCGGCGAGGGGGGAACCACTTATTATGTACGTCGCATGCTCGGACTCGGCCGTCTGCGCAGTACTTATCTCGGAGGCGGAAGGCGTGCAGAGGCCAGTATATTACCACTCCCAGTCGCTGTTGGGAGCGGAGGAAAGATACCCAGAAATTGAAAGACTGGCCCTAGCGGTGCTCTCGGCAGTCCGAAGGTTGAAACCATACTTTCACGCCCACACCGTTACAATTCCAACGGCCTACCCGCAGCTCCAGCTGCTGCAAAAGCCAGACGTCTCGGGAAGACTGATCAAATGGGCCATGGAACTTAGCGAATTCCACCTGGTCATCGTACCGGCGAGGGCGGTTAAAGGGCAAGCAGTGGCGGATTTCATGGCCGAGCTAGCTCCGAGGGACGGCGAGAAGGCGGACGAGCAGTGGTGGACGGCACACGTAGACGGGTCGTCCAGCAACACAGGCTGCGGCGCGGGGGTCGTAGTGAAAACCCCGACGGGGGAGAAGATCGAGTATTCGATCCATTTCGAGTTCCGGGCGACCAATAACGCAGCGGAATACGAAGCCCTCCTATCGGGAGTCAGGCTAACACGCGCGTTGGGTGAGTCCAGGGTGCACTTCCACACGGACTCCCGGCTAGTAGCTAACCAAGTCAGGGGGGACTTCGTATCTAAGGAAGACTCAATGGCGAGCTATGTAGCCGAAGCAAGAGCGGCCCTGGGCAAGCTCGAAGAATGGAAGATCTTCCAGATAGGGAGAGAGAGCAACGGGGAAGCCGACACGCTGGCCAAGCTGGGAGCGTCCCCAGGGAAAACTGAAGGAAGGTAGATCCGAATCGAGAACCAGAAGCGGCCAACGACAACCAGCGGTTCCATGTCAACCGTGGTGTGCGGCATAATAACGTCGGGGGATTGGAGAGCACCGATCAGGAGATTCATCGAGGCAAGTGAAGTGCTAACAGATTCGATGGAGGCCAGGAAGCTAAGAAACAGAGCAGCCTGGTTCGTGGTGGCCCAAAGCAGGTTGTACCGACGATCAGCGGCGGAGGAGTCCCCCCTGTGATTGTGCGTCTCGCGGGAGGACGGCAAAGCCGTCGCACGAAGCATTCACGAAGGGGAAAACGGCGCGCACCAGGGCGGAAGGGCATTGGAGAAGCAGGTAGCCAAGCAAGGCTACTATGGGCCCGAGTCAATAAAGAACTCAGAAGAAATCGTCGACCGATGCGATAAATGCCAGAGGCACTCGAACGTCCAGAGGCGGCCATCCACCATGATGAAGGCCGTAACAACGCCGGTCCCATTCGCAAGGTGGGGGATTGACATAGTCGGGCCTTTCCCGCCAGCGTCAAGGTGAAGGAAGTTCCTATTCGTAGCGGTCGACTATTTCACAAAGTGGGCCGAGGTGGAGGCCACGAACACAATCAACGAACATAACGTGGTAAATTTCGTCTTCAGAAACATCGTATGCCGGTTCGGGGTCCCGATCCAAATAATAACGGATAACGGAACGCAGTTCACGGGAAAGAAGTTAAGAGAATTATGTGAAGACAACGGATCAAGCTGAGCTTCGCGCCAGTCTATCACCCGCAGGTGAACGGGCAGGTGGAGGTCACGAACCGGACGATAACGTCGATCCTGAAGAGGAAAGTAGGCGAACACCTGGGGAATTGGGCGGACCTAATTCCCGAGACTATGTGGGGATACCGCACGACCATCCGAACCCCCATGGGCCAGACCCCATTCACCCTCGCTTTCGAGGTGGAGGCGGTAGCACCGGCCAAATTGGTATGGCCGACCGCACGTATCGAGCAATACCAGCTAGGAACGAACGACCAAGCGATGTTCGTAGAAAGGGAGCACCTAGAGGGCCGGAGAAAGTAGGCGTCTATCAGAGACCTCACTTACAAACGAAGGGTGGCGAGGTACCACAACGAAAGAGTGGCCGACAAGAAACTGGCACCAGGAGATCTGGTATTGAGAAACGCCAAAATAATAGGAGTTGACCAGACAAAGGGGAAATTGTCGGCGAGATGGGAGGGTCCGTACGTCATCATGGACGAGATTCACCCAGGCATCTTCCGCATAGGGTATGAGGATGGGCAAGAAATTGAAAGAATGTGGCACGCCGACAACCTGGAAAAGTACAGGCGGTGAAGCAGCATGTCCGATGCCAGCAAAAAAGTTTTTTTCTCTTTCTTGTTTCGTTTCCCCCCATCCCATGTAACGTCGGGCACCCCCCCGACCACAGCACGCGATGCCCAGTAAAACGCACCCGGAGTGCACCCATTGTAAGAAAAAAATCAGAAGTAAAAAATTGGGGGAGCCCGCCGAAAAGGCTAACGGAAAGCTCTCAGGGTCGGGAGACCGCATGAGACCATCCGAACGGCCCAGGCCGCTCCCTCAAAAAAGAAAAAAAACGCAATAAGACGCAGCCGGCGGGGATCTGTCGTTATCGACGTCATCGTGAACCAGATCAGGAAAACGGGCAAGAAGACCTCGATGCCGGACCGGCGGCAAAGCATGGAAAAGGTCATCAGACGGTCAATGGCGGCCGGAGGGAACTGGGAGATCGAGATGTCGCAGAAGTGCATGGCTTCAGCCACCAGAGGGGGAAGCGGAAGAGTAAGGCTGGCCTCGGCGTAAGGGGTGTAGAGAGCCACCATGCCCGGCGACGGTTGAGAGGTGAGGCGATTTCCGGCCTCAGTAAAGGCTAGGTCCGGTTGGCCCATCTTCGCCAGAGCTTCCCGGATTACGTCGGCCCCAACAAGTAAATGATTAAAAATATGTAACCAGTAGATCGTGAATCATTGGCATACATGATGCTTGATAAATAAAAAATAAAAAATGAACAGAACAAAATTCGTATTAACACATGGCATAACACATGGAATAAAAATTGGTAACCACTAACCAGTAAATGAACAGAACAAGAAACGCTAAAACTTTTAACACAAGGCATCCATCATTGGCATTATAAAAAAAATCAGAAACAAGGACAGAACTCACCAATGTTGAACTCTCCAGAATTAACAAGACAACGGCAGCTCCAAATCTCCAATATATTTCAGACCTTATACATTTAGCCTAAATTATTTAGGGTTTATTTATTGATATATTTATATATTTTAGGTCAAAATTATTGGTTATATTATATATATGGTATTAGACTATTAGTTATTTATATATTTATACAAACTATAATTGTATAAAGGAATTTATTGCATATTCTTTCCAAATATAATTTTTTATACTCCTCTTATTGAGCCCATCGAGCTTAACGAGTCGAGCCGAGCTTTACTCGACACCCTACGGACCCTGACCGGACATCCACCATTCACTTTTTGCGTTCGGAATAGATGCAGTAGCCCCATCGGAGCTGATATGGCCGACAACTAGAATAGAAAATTACAGTCCAACCGATAACAATTACGCAATACTAATGGCCCACGAGAAATGCGAAGAATTGAGAGAAGCAACAACGGTAAGAAACCTAACGTACAAAAGGAGGACCGCATATTACCACAACAAGAGAGTAAATGAAAAAAAGATAAGTCCAGGAGACCTTGTGCTCTGGAACGGAAGGGTGACCGGGCTGAAACAAACGAAGGGCAAATTATCTCCAAAATGGCGTTTGAGGATGGCAAGAAATCGAGAGAACATGGCACTCAGACAACTTGTCCAAATACCGTCAGTAGTAGAATATTGTAATACTTGAAAAAAGGGGGTTAGAAACAAACAATAGCCGGATGGAGCCTAGATCTAAAGACTGCTCGAAGGTAGTCTGGCTAAGATGTATAGTTTTTTCCATAAAGTATTATAGCCACTCGAAAAGTCGGATGACCCTTAGGTCAAAAAACTGCTCGAAAGGTCATCCGACCTACTAGGCTAAATAGGAAACACCTTTGAAACGCATCTAGAACAAAAAGCCGAATGGTAATATAAAAAAAAGTTACAAAGGCCGCTCGAAAAGCCGAACGGACCCTAGGTCCAAGGACCACTAGAAAGGACGTCTGGCCCATTAGGCCATCAATTAGTCACAGGAAATATTCCGGAAAAGTGTTACGGGAAGCATAACAAAGCCGGACGGAAAAAGTCTGTACGGCCAAATAAAGCATCACAGAAAAAGAAAAAAGAAACAAAGGATTGGATAAATTAGCAAGAATTTGAGCATTAAAATAAAAAGAGACGACAAGAAAAGATCAAGGAAAGTGCAAAAGAGTTTCAAGAAAAAAGAAAAACGTATCCAAGAAGGCCCGATCGCTTCATCTGGATACTCAGGCAAGGCAGTATGTTCGGGAGGAATTCCCTTTTCTTTCCAAGTTTCCCACTGTGCCGCATTGGTAAGAATAACAATAGGTTCAAAAAGTGGTTCCCGGAGATTAACCATATCAAGCTCGTGGCGCATCCCCTCCAAAAAACGGTCGTAGAAGTTCTTCTTTTTACGCTGGGACTCTGCCTTCACACGATTGAAAAAAGACACTTTGAAAGTCTCAACATCCTTCTCAATAGTAATAACCCGAGCAAGTGCCTCATCCCTCTCCTTGGCTAGATTCTCGATTTGTCGGCGGGAATTTTCAAGATCCGTGTCCTTGACAGAAAGCTACCTAGTCAGATGAGTAATTTCCTCTACAGTTGAACTTTAACTCTTTTTGTATAGACAATAACTTAAACAATATTCTTACGGATGCATGGTATCATAGTGGTCGGTGTTCAAAAAGAGAATTAAGAGATCGAAATGTTAAAATACTGATGCGAAAATTAGATTATTGATTTTCTTGCAGGTGATAAAGACTTGTTGCCGATCAATCGAAGTAAATTCTCATGTTGCAGCTCAAGTCCTGAAGAGTTATTAGGATTAATTAAGCTTAATCTTATTACTATTTTTATGTTGTAATTAATTAATCCAAAGATAATGTATTAAGCCCAAATTCATGTTATGGGCCCAACTCGACAACTTTTAATATAAAAGAGCATATAGGAAAACTTTAGACATAACTCTTCCAAATTCCTTTTTGTTAAAATATACGATTATATTGTGAGTTGTCAATACCCACAATCAATGGGATATCAAAATATACGATTATATTGTATACCCACAATCAATGGGATATACATAGCTAATTTAGATCTCTAATTATGGTTAGATTGTAACATAATTTTGGTAGCTTTTCATTTCGTATATAAATATATAGGCTTTGATGAATCAATCATCAAGTAATCTTCTCCCAACGTTTTATTCTTCTTTCTATTCCCTCTTATCATACTTTTCAAGTTGGTATCAGAGTCATGGCTACCGAATTTCAATTTGGTAAATCATCCATGAGAGGCCTCCATCACATTCTTAGCATCAAGTTGGTTCCAACAAACTACCTAGTATGGGTAAATCAGTTTGAGCCGATCATCAACTGCTATGATCTAGAGAGCTTCATCGATCCGCTAGAAAAGTCTCCATCTCAGTTCTTGGATGGCAATGTCTCCAAATCCTGAGTATATCTTCTGGTTCAAGAAGGACCAAATGCTACGCTCATGGATCCTATCATTCCTCTCCGAAGATGTTATAACTCACACCATCGGTCTAAAGACATCTGCAAAAATTTGGTGTGCCCTTCGTTTTGCTTATGGTGCACCCTCTCAAACCAGATTGGTTCAGTTGCATATGCAACTACAAAACTTCAAGAAGAATGAACTCACCATCAAAGAGTATCTCCAGAAGTTCAAGATGATTATTGACGAACTCAGGGCTACTGGAAAAGTTATGGATTAAGCTATGATAAATGCAATCATTTTTAACAATCTTGGATCTGAATTTTTTGAGATCATGGCTACACTCTCCATCAAATCGGAGCCCTTTTTTTTCCAAAGCTCACAATTTCTCTGTTGGTACATGAAATCAGACTTGGCATCATTGGACGACATCCGCCAAGCACTAGGGACGATCATCACGGAGCAGATGGCGCGACAAGCAGAGGTCACGCAGCAGCAAAACATGGCTATTGCGGCCATAATGGAGAGTGTGCGGACAACAAATTATACGTCTTCCTGTTTCCCTCTTTTGTCATCTTCAACACACTCTCCGCTATGGCCCCAATAGCCGTGTTTTGCTGCTGCGTGACCTCTGCTTGTCACGCCATTTGTTCCGTGATGATCGTCTCTAGTGCTTGGCGGATGTCGTCCAATGATTCTTTATTTTCCAGATCGTTGCTCATGGCTGAATCTAGGAAAATCGTGAAAAAAAAATCAGGGAACGGAAATATAGATATCGATTAAGATTGAGGACGTTCCTTATTGGGATCTACTCAAGGCGTAGAACCGTCCTTGGAGTATTTTTAAATGTTTAACATCGTTACCGACTGTAGATCCTTCGCCGCCCGTACGAGAACTCAAATAATGCACCAATGTAACACCTTGGTGGTGTTAACCGAAATAGAATCCCTGAAGAGGGTCGGAGGTGAGGAGTTGAAGTCTCCCGAGGGAGCCGGAGGAAGAGAGTTTCTGTTTGTTGAATGTTGGATGCTTAGCCATCCCAAATTCATATTATTTATAACCAAATACAACCCAAACAGACTAACTAATTTCTCTCAAAAGCAAGAGAATATAAGACGTGGACATGACCACCGCCCTGCTTTAATCTTATATGAAATCAAGGTTACGGGTGGGAATCTTAATCCTGGTCGGCCTTATTAAAAGCTTTATCGGAGTGGGTTTTGCCTGGCCTGTTTCCTCAATGGGTAACTCCTCCCGGAGACGTCGCACCACCTCTGTTAGGTCCAACCTAAGTGTTACACTACCATTCCAGAATCAGCAAACTCACATATTTCTGCAATGATCAACATCAAAGATCGCCGGCCTATTTTGGAACCAGTCTTGAACTCTCCTACTTGTTGGATCTGGATCAGAGGCTTAAGGGGGGTAATAGCCTCTTCTCGTGATTTCTCAGACGATGTGCGGAATACCTGAGAATACAAGTCAAAGACAAGGATATATATATATATAAAGGTTGTCTGTTCTTTGTAAGTTTACTGCAATATGCAGATACTGAGTCCACTTATACAATTGTGATTACTATATAACCGTAGTATACGAATACTGAATTATATAAACACATGTTAGACGTAAATGAACATATATATATTCTAACTTGATAAAAATGCCTTTTAAGCTAACTGTGGTATACGAATACCAAGTTCTCTTATAGGCAGATAAATAATATAAGTTAAAATATATAAATATAAGTGACCAGATGACTGGATATATTTGTACTGAAAATAACCTCAGTCAATGACCAGATAACTGGATGAGGGTTCTGCACGAAAATAGTCAACCTCAATCTATGACCAGGTAACTGGATGAGGGATCTCTTTTTAGTTGTTATTATCTTGTTAAGACTTTAAACATAGGAAAGCGAAACACAAAAGAGACACAAAGATTTTTATACTGGTTCACCCAAACAAGGGCTAATCCAGTTCTGATGAAACACGGAAATCACTAGCCTGAAGGTAATGGCGAAAACTCTGCCAAGCTTTAAGGCTAAACGCTTGTGAACCACCTAAGAGTATCCAGGAACTCTTAAAATCCTCTGCCAAGCTTTAAGGCTAAACGTTTGTGAACTCTCTAAGAGTATTCAGGAACTCTTAAGAACCTCTGCCAAGCTTTAAGGCTAAACGCTTGTGAACCCTCTAAGAGTATTCAAGAACTCTTAAGAACCTCTGCCAAGCTTTAAGGCTAAACGCTAGTGAACCCTCTAAGAGTATTAAGGAACTCTTAAAAACCCTTGAACCTTGAAGGCAGATTCAACCTAAGAGTTTTCCTGGAAACTCTATAGAACCACACCGAGTTTTATGGTTGAACTCGTAGAATCTTTTAAGTGTTGGTATTGAGACAACCCTCTCACAACACTTGGACCACTTACAAGATGTAGAGCTTTTCTTCTAACACACTCTCAACGCACAAAAGGGGAAGAAGAAGTTGAAGAACTAAGCACACAATCTTGAGAGCAACCCCCACACAAAGCTTGAACGAGAGCTAGAGCTTGAGCAAGAGCAAAAGAGAAAGAGTAGAGCTTTGATCCAAGGAAAGTTTTAGCAAAGATGGCAAGTGATGGCTTTGGCTCTTGGGGGTGCACCTCCTTATATAGTATACGTGAGTGGCATGGAGGTAATTTCTTCATCTTCAAAACTCTTAGGAAGAAGAGCTTGAGATTTGTAGTCGTTGGAGGCTTGGAGCTTCATATAGATTTGAATTTCATCTTGGGAGATTGTGTACCATTAACTCCAAGATCATGTTTGGATTTCATCTTGAGAGATTGTGTAGCATTAAATCCAAGGTCATGATTGTGTAACATTTTGGGAGATTGAACCTCCACATGTTTTTTATGCTCCTCTAATTTGAACTCTTCAACTAGGATTTTGTGTAGCATTGATTCCAAGATCTTTGTAGTTAATATATTGGATATGCTCTTGAAATTTATCACGATTGCACTTTTACACGTCTTCTACATCTTGGGTCTATTTGAAGCTTGAATAAATAGCTGTAGCTTTCACACCTTGTTGATTAACCTTTAAGATATTGATCAACTTGAAACAAGAGTTAATGCAAACAAATAAGTGCAAATTAATACAAATAATTAAATACAAGCTTCAATAATTAACTTGATCAATAGTAGAGATTTGATTGATGGAAATAATTAATACTTAATCTCATTTTAGTTTAAACATATATCAAGTCAATTTTGTCTATATGAGTTTAATAGATTTATTCATGTAGTTTTAACTCATATATATCTATATCTTATTAATTAAGATTTATTATATTTCAAATTAATTAACAACTAAATATGTCATTGAGAATCTTATTTCTACACTACTATCCCAGTACCGGTTGTGCTTACACATTCAACTCCCCATTATCGAACCTGAAAAGACACATATGATGGTAACTCGTCCAAAATCAAAGGTTGACTATCGAAGGCTAGCAGGGCTTCATCTCACAGAGGTTGTTGAACCAAAATCGATCAAGTCCGTGTTAGCATCTCCAGTATGGAAAATTGCAATGTTGGAAGAACTTCGTGACTACACGCCAACAGAACATTGAGCTTGATTGTGCCACTGCCCGAAGCTAACATTGTAACTTGTCGATGGATTCTCCGAGTGAAGAGGAATTCATATATTCCTCCATTGCTCAATCTATTGGCTAAAGAAAGCACCGCGTGTGTGGAATGAAAAAAAAATTTATTGGCAATTGGCTTCAAAGGGAGGTGATATCATGATTTGTTCTTATCTACGTTGATGATATTATCGTAACCGGGAACTCCGTCGTCAACATCAAATATTTTATTTCTGCAATTTTGAAGCAGTTTGCGGTCAAAAATCTTGGAAAGCTGAATTATTTTTTGGGGGTTGAGGTAATTCAACATCATAATGAGGTTTTATTATCACAAAGGCAATATACAATTGACTTGCTCCGTCGCATCAATATGTTAAGAACAAAGTCTGCAGTAAATTCGATCTATGTCTTCATCACCTATATTGTCTGTCACTATGGGAAAACCACTCAAGGATACCTTTGAATTCAAATTGGTAGTTGGGGGACTTCACTATTTGTTGTTAACAAGGCCGTATATTGCTTATGCTGTCAACAAGGTTTGTCAATTCCTACATGCCCCAACGGATGAACATTGGAAGGCAGTTAAACGTATTCTTCGGTATTTGAGTGGAAGTTTGGATATATGCCTTTGATTCACACCATCTCACTTAACTCAAATACATGCCTATTTCGATGCCGACTGGGCTGGCTGTCTCGATGATCGAAGAAGCACAGGTGGCTGGGCTGTTTTTCTAGGCAATAATCTTGTATCTTGATCTGCAAAAAAATAACCCACCATTGCTAGGTCTTCTACGGAAGTTGAATACAAAACGGTGGCTAATACGACGACAGAAATCATTTGGCTTCGGTCATTACTATATGAGATTAGCTTTCCTCAATTAGCAGCGTCGGTCATCTCATGTGACAAAATAGGGGCAGCATACCTATGCGCCAATCCGATCTTCCATGCACGTATGAAACACATAGAGTGTGACTTTCATTTTGTAAGAGAAATGGTTCGACGATTACATCTTCAAGTACAATTTGTGCTCAAGGGATCAATTGGCAGACTCATTTACAAAGCCACTGCCAAAGGAGCGGTTCAAATTTCTTCGAGGCAAGCTTCCACTCATTAGACATGGTTTCACTTGAGGGGGGATATTAGAATATACGATTATATTATGAGTTGTCAATACCCACAATCAATTGGATGTCAGAATATATGATTATAGTGTATACCCACAATCAATGGAATATACATAATTAATTTAGATCTCTAATTATAGATTGTAACATAATTATTGTAGATTTTCGTATATAAATATATAGGCCTTAATGAATCAATCATCAAGTCATCTTCTCCCAACGTTTTATTCTTCTTTCTATTCCCTCTTATTATCCTTTTCAAGTCTCTTCCCCCTTTTTCCACAACTTCCAAAACCACGTCTAGGATTTTTCATGGTATCAGAGCCCAAGTTCGGATTTTCTGATCAACTGAGAACGCAATGTCAAAGGATGGCAAGATCATCTTAGCTACTGAGTTAAAAGCTACGGAAGGTCTCGAGTATTAGAGTATAACTATATCTTAAAACGGTTATAATAAGATTTTGTTGTATACTTACTTTAAATACATGACAGTATACGAATGTAAGGGATAACGAAATACAGTGATTGAATTCTGAATTGAGTAATCGTAATATGCTATCAGTTAGCTAGGCGAGTAAGATCATTGGGTTGATTTTGATAGGGGATTCTTGGTGATTTTCGACGATGATGAGTACAGAGGATCTCTCAGGGAATGCTCCGTTCAAACCTGTCAAGATAATGTACCAACACGCCGAAAAGCTCACCAATGATAACTTCTTCACATGGCAGGCGCAGATCAAGACCCTTCTATGGCCTCCTGTTGTACGACATGGATGGATCGATCGTGCTTGATAACGATCTGAAAATTCAGCAAGATCAATTGCTCTTGGGGTGGATCTTCTCCACACTTCACACCGACGTCTGCAAAGGTCGCAGGCGTTGAATCCTCTACCGAGATTTGGGCACAGCTGCAGCAGTTACATGCGTCATCTTCGGGCTCTAGGATTCTGTAGATCCGGAAGCAACTTCAGACCATAAAGAAAGGGGATCTCTTATTAGTGGATACCCTGAGAACGGCCGGAGTGTACATCTTGATGGGAGAAATCATATTGTATATTCTTGAGGGATAGGATATTGACTTCGAAGTTATAGTTGCGATTATTTCATCTCAATTAGAGACGATGACTCTGCCGACGGTGCGCACACTTCTCACAAATCAGGAAATTCGAAACTCAAAAGTTAGGAGCTCTTACAACTCTAAACGAGATCGGGAGAGGTCGATATGTCAGATCTGCAACAAACGTGGTCACATCGCAATTGCCTATCACAACAGATATAACAAGTCTCTTTATCCAACGCCTTTGGAGCATAGAGCGCGCCAGAAAGCTCAGACGACCAAATCAATGAACAAGGCAACTCTGGCAGAGATTAATGCACTATAGAATCCAGATTCTGCAGCTACGGGGCATGTTTCAGGTAATCATCAGTATGTTCATCTACCTAAATCAATTTCGAACCATCTGGGTATAGTAGTTGTAGATGGTTTGGCAGTACTGGATGAAGGAGTTGGAGATTCAGTCTTCTCCAAGAATAATCATAATATTCGTGTAAATGATATTTCTGTGGTTCCATCAGTGGCAAGAAATTTATCATCAGTCTACAAGCTTTGCAATGACAATAATTTCGGAATGTTGACAAATCATGTGTATGTCTATTGGACTTGCAGATTGAAGAATTGGTAGCGAAAGGAAGAGTTGTGAACGGAATGTACGAGCTCAATCTGGACGATGTGAGGGTGAGAACGGAAATCAACAGGGTGAAATCAGTCTCAATGGATCTGTGGCATTATCGCTTGGGTCACATTTCGTTAAAAAACAACTTTGGATGTTATTAAACTTTTTAATCTTCTTGTGAATTCGGTAAATAAAGATCTTAGTTGCCGCTCATGTGTAATGGCTAAACATCATCGTCTTCCCTCATCTACACGTCCGAAAAAATTCAGCATCAAATCTTCTAGATATTGTTTATGCAGATCTTTGGGGCCCGACGTCGGTTCCCTCTATGGACGGACATTTTTATTTTATCAATTTTGTTGATGGGTTCTCCAAGCATAACTGGTTATTTCCCCAGATAGCAAAATTTGATACATTAAAGGTATTTAAACTATTCAAAGTATTTGTCGAAAATCAAACGGATCGGAAGATAAAGGCTCTGCAAAAAGACAATGATAGTGAATTCCTATCTTTCAGGGGATATCTGGCAGAGTGTGGCATTGAGCACAGTCGTTCCTGTTTGTATGCTCATGCGTACATGGGAACTGTGGAGAGACGCCACAGACATATCGTGGACATCGGGCTTGCCTTCATCATGGGAATATTCCTCTTAGATTCTGGCATCATGCATTTGCCACAGCGAGCTTTCTCTACAATCGAACTCCGACTACCTCACTTGCCGGCGACTCACCCTTCAAGGTTTGGTTCGGTGAATCCCCAAATTATTCAGATCTTTGGGTATTTGGATGTCTTGTTTATCCGAATCTACGCCCTCTTCGCAAAAATAAATTCAATTTCAGATCGGACCCTCACATTTTCTTAGATTACCCACAAAACCACCGGGGGTATTTGTAAGTTAAACAAATTTATTATTTCAAGGGACTGTATTTTTTTGAAATGGATTTCAGTCAAAATAAACAACTAACAGAATCGCAAGATTCCATCGAGGCATCATGATTTTTCAATTCAAGAATTCATGGTCTATTGACATCAGCCCAAGTTGACACGGTAGAATCAGCCTCAAGGCAACATAACACGATGATGGACTCTATCATGGAGGACAAATCAGATGATCAGGTCTTTGGTCAATAAATCACGTCACCTTCAGGTCAACTATCTGGGACAGTAACAAATTCATCTGAAAATCCTCTGCAAATACAAAATCATCGGATGGTAACAAGGGCAAGGAGTGGGATACGAAAACTGAATCCGAAATACATCTTCCATGTATCATCTACAGAGCTTATCGTTCCTTCAGGGGATACCAAAGCACTTGAAAACCTAGAGTGGACGGATGCGATGAAGAAAGAATATGAAGCGTTAATTGAAAATAACACCTGGGAGTTGGTAGAACGATCACCGGACCTAAACGTTCTAAATTGTAAATGGATTTTTCGAAACAAGTTCAACTGGATGGAATATTGGAAAGATGAAAGTCGTGTCTGGTAGCGAATGGTCTTCGTCAGAGAGATGGCGTAGATTACAATCAGACGTTTGCACCGGTGGTCAAACTGGTCACGGTCAGGATTGCATTAGCATTAGCGGTTAGCAAAGGGTGGTCTGCAATACAATTAGACATTTCAAATGCGTTTTTACAAGGGGTGCTCGATGAGGAAGTCTTCATGCTCTTATTGAAGAGAAGAACCCAACAAATCAATTAATCCATGTATAACAAATAATTAGTTACAAATCTAACTACTTCGGGATTAACTGTTGTAGATTGAGATGAATCCCTAATCTATATAAAGAAATTCACTCCACAGATTTAATCAACACAAATCATTCCGCGATTTATTCACTCTGTTATGGTATCTAGAGCCCGATCGTTCTCACCATGATCCTGGTAGTTTTTTCTTCCGCTCAGGTTGAACAGCAGCGAAATCGCGATGGAGAAATCACCGTCTGAAGAAAGAATCGTCAAATCCGACAACCAAATCTGCAGAAGGCTTCATCATCTCCTTGTCCACGACTCCTTAACCGAAGATTCAAAAGTTGAAGAACCTCAATTCCAAGAAACTTTTTCGCATGGCAGGCGCACATCAAGTCAATGTTGTGCGGCTACTGCCTGCTGCACTTCGTCGAAGGATCCCTGGAACTCACCACTGATTTGATGATCCAACAGGATCAATTGCTCCTCGGATGGATGTTCTCATCATTGAGCTCCGAAATCCTCTCCCAAGTCACGAGCTATGATACCTCCGCCAAAGTATGGGAGGCACTGCAAGAAATGTTTGCGTCGTCCTCCGACTCACGCATCCTACAGATCCACCAACAACTGCAAACCGTGCGCAAAGGAGGAGAATCGATAACGGACTACCTGGCCACTGTCACAAAATTAGTCTTCGCCCTCCACGCAATCGGCGACACAATGCTCAACTCTGACTTCATTCTATACACACTGGGTGGATCGGACTCAGATTTTGAGTCGACAGTAGCGGTCATCTCCTCCCAAATGAAGACAATGACGATCTCTACAATGCGCGCCCTCCTGCAAAATCAAGAAATCCGTAACTCCAAAATACAGGGCATCACATCCTCGGTAGCCTCGGCAAATGCAATACAGAGACCGTGAAGGGAAAGAGAACGCATCGTCTGCCAAATATGCAAGAAGAAAGGCCATGGGGCTCTATTATGCCACAATCGGCATAATGAGGACCTATACCCCACTCCGGTCGAAAGCAAGGCTCGTCTAGCAGGATACGCAAAACGCATAGCATCACAAGCACAAGCCAACGCCCTGTGGTACCCCGACTCTGACGCAATAGACCACGTCACTGCAAATATCCAGAACCTACAAAATCGTCGGGATCACCTCACGCACCCAGGTATTATGGTAGCTAACGGAACCTCTCTTCCCATTAAATCCACCGAAAATTCTTCATATAATCTTGGCTCTAAGAGAGTATACATGAATAACATAATCCACTCACCTTCAGTTTCCAAGAATCTCCTCTCTATTAACCGATTATGCAAAGATAACAACTTATCGATAACATTTGATGCTTCATCTGTAACTGTTAATGACCAGCGGACCAGTGAGGCAGTAGCAAAAGGGAGAGTAGTTTCTGGACTATACCAATTGGACCTGAAAACGCATGGAAAAGAAGTGAACCAAGTTTCTGAAAATGAATCGCTGGAGCTATGGCATTATCGGCTTGGGCACACCAATTTCAAAATAACCAAAGATGTTATAAAAAATTTTGAATTACCCGTTTGTAATAAAACAACTTCACAGACTTCCATCTCCATCCAGAGAATCAAACTCCGCAACTGAAACCCTACAATTAATCTACGCCGATTTATGGGGGCCCGCTCCAATGGCCTCTGTTGAAGGACATCGATATTTCATAAATTTTGTCGATGGATTCTCCCGGTACAATTGGCTCTATTTGCTAACACAAAAATCTGATGCTCTATCTGTATTCAAAATATTCAAAGCAGAAATAGAAAATCAGTCTAGAAGGAAGATCAAAGCCCTATAGGCCGATAATGGGGAGAATTCATGGGCTTCACTGGATTTCTCAAAGACCCCGGAATTCTTCATCGCTGGTCATGTCTGCACACTCACACGCAAATGGGAATGGTTGAAAGGCGTCACAGGCAGATCGTAGATGGAGGAGAACACACATTCATGCATCATTCATCACTGCCACTGAAATTTTGAAACTATGCAGTCGCCACGTCAGCATTCTTGTACAACCGGACCCCGACAACATACCTCAACAAACAAAGTCCATACGAGCGGATGTTCGGCGAAGCTCCAAACTTAACCGGACTTCGGGTATTCGGATGCTTGGCATACCCGAACCTTCGCCCCTTTCGACGAAATAAATTTTCTTTTCGATCAGACCCACATATTTTCCTAGGTTACCCAAAGGAACATAAAGGATATATGTGTTATAATATCGAAACTTCAAAAATAATGGTCTCACGAGACGTACAATTCTTCGAATATGATTTCAGTCAAAATCAACGACTAGAAATCTCTGAGAAACCAGACAAAACAGGCGAATCATCCGTAATCTACTCTGGCCCACCGATCGCAATAAGTAATATCCCGGTCACACCAGCAGAAGCCACGCCTTCAGCATTTATTGGTCCAATAGAACTCCCAATATCTTCAACACCGAATGATTCGCCGGGAGCAAACCCAATCTCGCCTGTACCACCAACACTCGAAGAACGACAACACACAATGATCACCAGAGGACAGGATGGCATCCGGAAGCCAAACCCCAAGTACATGTTACAAATTGAGGCACACCCAATGGTCCCGACAAGTGCGGTCGAAGCTGCAAAAGATCCAAAGTGGTTGGAAGAGTGACCCTGGAATATCAGGCACTAATCGATAACGAAACATGGGAACTGGTCCGTCGATCACCGGAACAAAATATACTGACCTGCAAATGGATTTGTAAAAATAAAACAAATCCTGATGGCTCACTAGCTCGACGAAAAGCGAGACTCGTCGCCAATGGTTACAAACAACGTGATGGCCTCGACTACGACCAAACATTCGCACCGGTCGTCAAGCCGGTAACAGTTCGAATCATCCTCTCACTAGCAGTAACAAGGGGCTGGACCATCAGGCAATTAGCACTACAAGAAAACTGGGCTACGCCCATGGGATTAGCCACGGCAAGTAGAAGCCGTGGCTAATTTCTAACAATTAGCCACGGCTTTTTTAGCCGTGGCTAAGCCCGTGGCTAATCTTTATATTTAGTCACGGATGCAAAAATCCGTGGCTAATCCCGTGGCTAATTTTCCCGGCAAAATTCCCTCCAATTTTTCATTGAATATTTAGCTACAGCTGTTGAAATCCATGGCTAATCCGT
>LFYR01000852.1:50917-96095 GCA_001185155.1 Zostera marina | reverse complement strand
TAGAAATTAGGGTTAAAAGTAAGAGTTAGAAGTAGAAGTTAGGGTTAGAAGAAGTTAGATTATAGTTTTTTAGATATTATAAATTATAAAAAATTTAAAGTTAGATTATAATTAGATAATTATAAAAATTATAAATTGAAGTTATTTTAGATATTTTAAATTTTAAAGTTAAAAAATAAATTTAAAGAAGGTATTTTAATTTTTAATGTTACAAATTCAAGTATTATAAAAGTTATTTTAAATTATAAATCCTAAAAAGTAAAAAATCAACAACTAATGATTTTTTTAAAAATATAATTTTTTTTTTTAAATAACAATTTCTAATATGAACTTAGTAGGTCAGGGTTAGTCTAATTTAATAAATTCTAAAATTCAATTTAATAAATTAAATATTTTAAAAGTTATAAAATAAGTTATTTTAAATTAAAAAATAGAAGAAGTTATAAGTTAAAGTTATTTTAGATATTTTAAATTTTAAAGTGAAAAATAAAATTAAAAAAGTTATTTGAAGTTATCAATTCAATTATAAAAGTTATTTTAAATTATAAATCCTAAAAAGTTAAAAATTAAATATCAATTTCTAATATTATAAATTATAAATTTCTAATATTATAAATTTGAAGTGATTTTTTAAAAATTATAAAAAAAATCAATTTCTAATATTAACTTTTAAATTTGAAAATTCATTTATAAATTAACTTTATTTTTAGGTTATATATTATAAATTAAGTTAAATAAAACCTAAGTTAAAATAAACCAAAACATTGAAATAAAACCAAAACCCCTAAGTTTTTCTACCACTCCCGTTTCTCATTTCCCCAAATCCTATTTCCGACGATTCCAACCTCTCAGGTGAGCACGAGCGGCGATAGTTCCTCTCCGGCAAGCCCTGCATCATCACATTCTTCTGTTCATTTCAACTTCGCAACTTCTGTCCGGTCTCTGCAACTTCTGTCCGGTCTCTGTCCGGTCTCCGCAAGCGGTAATCAGGTGTGCAAAATTAGAAAACTGCGGTAAGCGGTAATCCGGTCTCGAATTGTGAAGAAATCCGCCTCAAATAACAGGTAACATTGTGCCATGTATTTATTTGTTCTGCTTTATTTAAGAATTGTGCCAAATCCATGTCAGTAGAAAACTATTCATTAAAATCCATGTCCGAAACTTTTACATTTGATTAATGATTTCAAATGATTGACAAACTCAATGCAGATCTGTTTTTTGTTTTAAAACTCAATGCCTATATCTCTTTCATAAGTAACTTTCTGGTACATTAGAGCAAGTTCTAGTAATTCATTTTCTGACCTTATATCGTTTTTTTTACTTTACGTTGTGTTTCTGATAAATCCTAGAGTAACCAAACAATGTGATGGTCAATGTTCATTAAAATTTAAAATTAGCAAATCAAGGAAGCTCAAAAATAGTGAAGATAGTTGGTTAACTTTTCTTCATTGAAATTTAAAATTAGCCAATCAAGGATGCTCAAAAATAGTAAAGATAGTTGGTTAACTTTTCTATGGTTGGGTTCCTTGGCCCAGGGAATAATGGATGAATCTTTTTTTATTAAAGACTTGAATAGTCTTTTTGTCAATTTAAAATATTCGTGACAATTTAAAATGGATGCATTTTATATCACATTTTGGATTTTATAAGGATTTTTCTCCTTATAATTAACTAAAATCAGACTCATCTCTATATTAACTAAAATCAGGCTTTTTTTCCTTATAATGAAAATACGATATCCAATGTATCGGTTTCCTAATTGTATCGGTTTAAAATTCTTAGAATGACCGATGACGATCGAACTTAGATGTATAACTGGCAAGATTCAAAGGGTCATCTAACGGTGGAATTTGGCAATGGCGTCCCTCATTTCTTGAAAATTGCAAGAGAAACACTTGGATGTGAAAGAATAAAGTGCCTTGCTTTACCTGTTGTTGTTCATTTTATTTTTCGATAGATGAAGTGGGTATTCACCTTTACAAAAACGGGTTCATGGCTGATTATTCTATTTGGCATCAACATGGTGAAATCGATAGCTCAAGAAAAAAAACACAGATAGAAATTTTCGAAGAATACGGCCATACTACCTTTGAAGTTGGATCTAGTAGTAACAATCCAATAGTCAATATGGTTCATGATGCAAGTAAACCCTTGTTATCGATGACCATGATACTGAATTACCCAATGTTGATGCCCCAAATATATACAATTTGTTAGAGAGTGCAAATCAGAAATTGTATGATGGATGTAAAGTTAAAACTCTAGAGGTGTTGTCAAAAATTATGTGCATCAAATCAACATATGGAATACCTGAAGTTGCCATTGATACAATTTTGGAATTATGGGGTTCATCCTTACCAGAAGTGAATAATCTTCCAAATTCGTATTATAAAATAAAGCAAAAATTGAATAAACTTGGGATGAAATATGAAAAAATAGATGCATGTCAGAATAACTGCATCTTATATCGCAAGGACCATCAAACATAACTGAGTGTCCGACATGCAGACACCCTAGGTACAAGACAATAACTTCTACTGGTCGGAAAATACCATTTAAAATTTTAAGATACTTTCCTTTGATACCCCGACTTCAACGGTTATACCACTGTTCAAATACTGCAAAGGAAATGATTTGGCACAGTCAATGTCGGAAAGATATCGACAATGAAGTTAGACATCCAGCCGATGGTGAAGCTTGGAAATATTTTGATCGTACTCACGAAAGTTTTGCCGCAAATATTCGAAATGTGAGACTTGGTTTGTCCACTGATGGATTTAATCCATTTGGTCATTCGAACGTGCCGTACTCATGTTGGCCAGTTATCGATCGTTACCCCATACAACCTTCCACCGTGGATATGCAACACACAACCATTCATGTTCTTGACTATTTTGATCCCCGGTCCTCACAGTCCAAAGAAAGAAATTGACATTTATCTATCCCCTTTGATTGATGAATTGAAAATTTTATGGAATGACGGGATTGAGACATACGATGCATTTAAAAAACAAAATTTCTTAATGAAAGCGGCACTTTTGTGGACTATTTCAGACTTCCCAGCTTATGCAATGTTGTCCGGTTGGAGTACTCATGGAAAATTAGCATGTCCATATTGTATGGGAAACAACAAAGCATTTTATCTCAAAAATAGTAGAAAGATATGTTTCTTTGATTGTCATCGTCAATTTCTTTCGGCAAATCATCAATATCGGCCCTTCACTTTTCACTCTGTTTCAAAGATTTAGCCACGGCTAAGAAAGAATTAACCACGGATTATAGTCGTGGCCCTTCATCACTCAAAAAATTTAGCCACGGCAAAATAAAATTAGTCACTGAATTATGCCGTGGCTAATTTTTTAGCATTAGCCACTGAATTATGCCGTGGCTAATTTTTTAACATTAGCCACGGAACATAGCCGTGGCTAAAATAAATGCGGAAAACCATTTCCGTGGCCAAAAATCAGTAGCCACCAAACCTACAGCCACGGCACCTCCCGTGGCTAATTCCCGTGGCTAAATCAATTTAGCCACGGATTTTGCCATTTAACCAGTGAACTTGGCCGTGGCTGTTTCCCTGTTTTCTTGTAGTGAGATGTATCAAATACATTTCTTCATGGCTATTTAGATGAAGAAGTGTTTATGCGACAACCAGCCTGCTTTGTGAATACAAACTTCCCATCACACATTTGCAAACTCAAGCGTTCTCTGTATGGACTGAAGCAATTACCTAGAGCATGGTTTTACCGCTTGAGAGACTTTGTACTAACATTGGGATTTGAAGAAAGCATAGGAGACCACTCTCTGTTCTTGTATGATAAAAAGGGAGTAGCCACTTACTTCATCGTCTATGTGGATGACATCATACTAACGAGCTCATCAGACGAGTTCACCCGGTCAGTCACAAATGCACTTGGAAATGAATTTTCGATAAAAGACCTGGGACCACTCTCACATTTTTTGGGGATCCATGTGAACCAAAACGAAAAGGGAACACTATTCCTTTCCCAACACCAATATGCTCGGAATCTACTAGAAAAAATAAACTTGGCAAATGTTAGACCATCCAATACTCCAATGGACCCAAAGACAGACCTTTATTCAGATAAGGAACCCTATGATGATCCCACACAATTCTGGGAAGTCGTGGGCTCACTACAATACCTCACCACAACACGACCAGATTTAGTGTTTGTCGTGAACAAAATGTCACAATTTATGCAATCACTAATGAAGATCCACTGGCAAGCATTGAAACGAATCCTAAGATTTGTATCATCGACGCTGTTCTACGGAATTCAAAACAAAAAATATCATACATTCACATTAGAAGCATTCTCCGATGCTGACTGGGGGGGGAGATGTCACAGATCGGAAAAGCCAAGGTGCGAATGTGGTCTACTTAGGTCCAAACTTAATTTCGTGGTCTTCGCGCAAACAACCAACAGTCTCGCGGTCTACAACCGAAACTGAATATCGGAGTATAGAAGACACCACATCAGAACTCGAATGGATAAAATTGGTGCTGGGAGAATTAAAAATAAAAATTCCAGACCCTATGGTCATCTGGTGCGACCACTCAGGAGTTATCGCCTTATCCAAAAATCCAATCCTCCATATAAAATCCAAGCATTTTGCCATGCATTTCTATTTTGTACGAGAAAGAGTAATGGGCAAAACATTGTCAGTTAAGGTCATACCATCAAAAGATTAGAGAGCCGATCTGCTAACCAAGGAACTATTCAGAGTACCTTTTCAATATCTATCTTCCATCTTCACAACAGAACTGCCGATAAATCTGAGGGGGCGTATTGAAGAGAAGAACCCAACAAATCAATTAATCCATGTATAACAAACAATCAGTTACAGATCTAACTACTTAGGGATTAACTGTTGTAGATTGAGATCAATCCCTAATCTATATAAATGGATTCACTCCACAGATTTAATCAACATAGATCATTCCACAATTTATTCACTATGTTAGCGCTAACCTCTGGGATTTGCTAACCCAAAATTTCCGGCACATGTGTGCAAATTGAAGAAGTCGATCTATGGACTTAAACAATCACCCCAAGCATGGTTCACATGATTGAGGGATGTTGTGGTGGGACTAGGCTTCAAGGAAAGTGCATGTGATCACTCTTTGTTTGTATATGACATCGGCACAAATGTTTGTCATTTTTATCGTCTACGTTGATGATATTATAGTCACAGTTTCATCTGAAGAATTTGTGAAAAATCTGGCGTCGAAACTTTCGAAACTATTCCCGGTTCGAAATTTAGGGAAATTAAAACATTTTTTGGGGATCCATATAACACATGAAATAGATGGTTCGGTCTATCTAACTCAACATCAGTATGCAAAATCCATTTTGGAGAAATTGGAGTTGGACGGAATGAAGCCGACAGCAGTCTCGATGGATCCACGAGTAAAACTGTATGAAGATGATTCGTTTTTTGCTTCACCGACGCTATTCCGACAGGTAATTGGGGATCTACAATATTTAATTATCACTCGGCCGGACTTAGCATTTTCAGTCAAAAAACTTACGCACTTTATGCAAGCTCCGACTTTGGCGCACTGGGGGGCCTTGAAACCTCTTTTGAGGTATGTTTCAGGGATTTTGTTTCGCAGACTCCACATTAAAAAAATCCGATTCTGTGTCCCTGGCGGCGTACTTCGATGCGGATTGGGGATGCGACAAAACTGACAATAGAAGTCAGGGGGCATTTGTGGTATACTTTGGTATGAACTTCATCTCTTGGAGATCACAGAAGTAAGCATCAGTCGCACGGTCGACTACTGAGGCCGAATACAGGAGTGTAGCATACGCGGTTGCAGAGCTCGAATGGATAAAGCAGTTGCTGTCAGAACTCAAGGTCACAGTTGAGTCTTTGTTAAGGGTCTGGTGCGATAATATCGGAGTCACCGTGATATCGAAGAATCCGTCACATCACATGAAATTGAAACACTTTGCGATGCAGTATCACTTCATCTGGGAGAGAGTACGATCGAAGTCGCTAGAGGTCAAGTTCGTCGCATTGAGGATCAGACAGCGGACCTATTGACGAAACAACTAGCCAAGTAGGGTTTGAATCTCTGGCATCCAAGCTCACGGAAGAGCTCCCTCTTCACTTGAGGGGGCGTATTAGAGTATAACTATATTTTAAAACGGTTATAAAAAGATTATGTTGTATACTTAGTTTAAATATATGACAGTATACAAATGTAAGGGATAACGAAATACAATGATTGAATTCTAAATTGAGTAATCGTAATACTGAGTTCATGTCGTCGAACCAATACAGGAAAAAGCATTTACTAGGTGCATGCATCTGATGCATCGGGGTCGTGTTTGGTGACGAATAAGCTTATCAGTGAAACCAACTTCTATCAGTGGTAATGCGCTATGAAGGTGGCGCTAGTATCTTGACAGAAGCTAGGGTTTGCAATGACTGAAATCATCAAATCAATAGACGATTCCAAGGATCACGAGGCGTGGGAAACATGCAACGGACTTGTGATGCCGTGGCTCTTCAACGCGATTGAACCAGAGATCTAGACCACTTTCTTTACACGAACTCGACGGTGGTAGCTTGGAAGGACTTGGAGGACCGCTACAAGATTGCGAATAAACCGCAAATCTTCGAGATGAAGTATGATATAAGCATCATGTCTCATGGTGAGGATAATGTATGTATTTATTTTCAAAAACTTAAAAGTCTTTGGGATCAGTTAGACTCTTGCATCAAGAAGCCAGTTTATACCTGTGGGAAATATACATGTGATGTACTCAAGCAGTTTTCAGAGTTAGAGGTTGGAAACAAAGTTTTACAGTTCTTACTTGGGTTGCATGAAGACAGATATTGTCTTCCAATGAAGGTTTACCAAATTTGAATAGGATATTTTCCTCAGTACAACAGAACGAGAAGCATAGGAATTTTCACATAAGAAAGCACATAGCTCAATGCATGTTATTTTCAGCCAGAGAACACGAAGAAAACACAAAGTAAGTTTCAATATGAGAAAACACTGAACTTTGGTGCGACCATTGTGAGAGACATGGACATACCAAGGAGATGTGCTATAAGTTGGTAGATACCCAAAAAAATATCAAAAATGGGAATCAAGAAAAAAGCAAGGCGACTGTGAATTCGGTACAAGTTACAGATGGTCCTATTGTTTCTAGTGCCAACAACAATGGATTTACTGTGAAACAATTGAAAGCGATCCAAGATATGATAGGGAAACCATCGACTTCAGGTATGAATAATTATGATTCTTGTTTTAATGTTTTCAATCACAATTGCAATGCAATAGACTATAAAGATGAGTGGTTACTTTTACAGTGAGGCATCTGCTCATATGTCATGCAACAAGAAATTATTTGTTTCCCCGAGAAAATCTAATAAATCGATAAAAGCTAAATTACCAAATGGGATTTTAAAAGAGATTAACTTAATTGGTGACGTTTTAATTAATAAAAAAATTCATCTTAGAAATTAAAAGCTAAATAGGAATTATCATGTTATATTTAACAATAATTGTTGTCTAATCTAGGAAAAGATTTCGAGAATTCTGATTAGGCAGAGCGAAGAAAGAAGTATCGGTGTGTGTATTTTTTTGCAAAACCATGTTATAGCCAACTCAGTGGTAATTAGGGTGACAACTAAAGCTCAAGCCCTAACCCTAAAGCTCAAGCTCGCCGAGCTCGAGTTTGGAATTTTCAAGCTCGGCTCGGCTTGATAAGCTCGTTAAGGGTTTTTTAATAATTAAATAAAATATAGATATAAGAGATAGATATTAATTGATAAAGAGAAAGACTATTGAATAAATTATAAGAAAACTTATATAAAAATTTAAATTAAAAAAAAAAACTAAAACTAAATATAGATATAGATATTCTTCGATAAGCTTATCGAGCTCGAGCCCGAGCCTAGACAATTCCTTAATGAGCCGAGCACGAGCTCGGGCAAACCAGGCTCGGCGAGCTCGAGCCTGAGCCCAAGCCTAGATTATTCCTTAATGAGCCGAGCCCGAGCCCGACTCTATAAGAAAAAGTTCGGCTCGGCTCGTTTGACACTCTAGTGGTAACATTAGATGTTTGACATAGCAGGATGGGACACACACCTAAAGATAGACTCCTTATATTTTTGAGTGACCAAAAAAATAAGTAAACATTTTTTAATATTTAAGTTGTGTTTTTTTGTTGTATGACCAAACAAAAAAGCTGTCATTTAATGTTAACTCTAATCCAACAATACATGCTTTAAATAATTTAAATATAGATGTTTGGGGTGCTTTTTCCACACCCACACTTGGGTTTCTCATGACACATAAGCTAGAGACTCAAGACATCATTGCGAAATTTTTTAAGTTTATTAGAAATCAATTCAATGCTACACCTAAGATAATAAGAATTGATAATGGTAAGAAGTTTGTAAATGAAACAACAAAAACTCTTTTTACTTCGAATGGAATAATTCATCAACTGACTTACCCGTATACACCTCAACAAAACGGGATGGTTGAGCACAAGCATCAACACTTATTACAAGTGGCCCGAGCCATAAGGTTCCAATCAAGGATACCCATCGAATTTTGGGGTCACTGCATAATGTGTGCGGTGCATATAATAAATCGATTACCATTTAGAAAATTGGGAATTGAACAAGACCTCATATGAAAAATTACATGGTAAAATACCATCATGAAAATATGAAGGTTTTTGGATGTAAAACTTTTTGTTACAATAATAATCAAATTGACAAATTTTAACAAAGATCAAATATGGGTATTTTTATGGGTTACCCGTCCAATGTAAAAGGTTACATAATTTATGACATGAAACTCCATAAGTTCATCATTACAAGAAATGTAAGATTCTTTGAAAACGAAATTCCTTTCCACAAATACAAAGCAAATTCTTCATCACAACTAATGCCATTTCAAAACAATGATGAAGATTATGGAAGTTGTGATGAATACCAGATCGAACATATACAAGATTGTGACAGGCATAAAAAGAAAAGTCAAAATTCTAGAATTTTGGAGGAGAATCCACCAATCATTTCAAATTCAAGTTCTTTTGACAATCAGGTCGAGACAACAATCTCAAAAAGTTCACTAACCACAACTATAAATGTTGACAATGAATTAGGAGAAAGGAATGCAAATAAAGAAATTAACTGTGAAAACAGATTTGAAATGTTAAGGGAAGATCCAACAACCCAAACTGAACAAGAAATAGCTAGAACACAAAGAGGATGAAGTGACTACTGAAACTGATAGTCAAAAAATCGAAGTACAGAATAAGTTTGAAAACCCAAGAAGAGGATGTGGACCACCCTCGAAGTATACTGATAACATATGCTCAGCAGTAAGAAATGAATGTGGTCATGTAATGTAGCACACAAATCATCCAATTTAAAATAAATTAATTACAATAAAATTAAGTACCAACAGTTGTAAAGAGAATTGAAAGTGATTGTGAGCCAACGACCTACAAACAGGCTGTTGTTCATGACAAATGGAAAAAGACAATGAATGAGGAATTGTTGGCTCTGGATAAAAATAAAACATGGGATTTGGTAAAACTACCATCAAATCGTAAACCCGCAGGATCAAAGTGAATTTACAAGATAAAATACAAAATTGATGGAACAATAGAGAGATATAAAGCTCGATTAGTGGCAAAGGGATTTTCACATATTGAGGGAATTGGTTGCAATGAGACATTTGCCCCAGTGGCCAAACTGGTCACAGTGAAAAAAATTATAGCGAAAGCATCAAACCTAAAGATGGCAACTTCATCAGATAGATGTGCAATTTGTGATGCGGATTGGGAAGCATATCCAAAAATAAGGAAATCAATCATAGGATACTGTGTTTCACTTAGAACCTCATTGATTTCATGAGAATCCAAGAAACAGTCGGTGGTGTCTAGATCATCTGTAGAAGCATAATATAGGTCCATGGCACATGCAACTGCTGAGATAACCTTTGTTCAATATTTATTAAATGAGTTTAAAATCAAACCAACAAGAGAAGTATTAAGGTCTACTGGACCAACAAAATACTTTTTTGGGCTCAGCCCAACTGTGATGAACTTCATCACAACCCTAGGTATAAAAGACTAACTCAGTTAGCCGACAGAAAATAACTTCTCAGATATTCAAATCCCTAGAGCTCTCGACTCTCATCTTCTTCACTCTATAATAATCTAGATCTCGATCATCAATATATTATCAGAAAATCGGCTCTGCCGGCCATCTCTTGTGTGTGTATCTTGCTTCGTTTCATCTTTCTCATCTCTCTCACACACCGCTTTCTTCACATCACCACACGCTGTTTACGGATTCTTCATGGTATCAGAGCTATCCGGGCTCAAGGACCTCGATCACCTCTGGCTCTGACCTCCGATCACTAGGACCTCATCTCAGACTCAAATCTCCGGCTAGACTCCGATCTGGACTCACCGACTCCAATCCACACTCAGATATCTGACTTGTCAAAGTGCCTCCTCCGTTCACGGACTCCAACCTCCTCTCTTGTGAAGGGGCAAGGAGTATAATGATATATTCTGAAATTAGGGGTAAAATCATGCTTAAACTTAGGAAAATTTCTTGCTCTGTCATGCATCATGCCATACATATCCTGTTTACATCTCTAGATGCCATGCATGCACCCAACACATGTTTGAGATTTAGGGAAATCACTTGCTTATGCATCATGTCATATATATCTTACTTACACTTCTGAATGTCATGTATGAACTCTGCATCATACATACGTTAAGTTTCCTTGATGCATGTTCAAAAATGATTTACCCACTTTATCATGCATGCCTGAATGAAATGATGAACCCTGCATCATTCAAATGATTTAGGGAAATGATGAACTCTGCATATTTGAAGGAAATGTTCCCATCATCATGTGTACATGCTAAACTGCCATTAAGGCTAAATCATACATTTAATAAGCAAGTAAATGCCCAAAACACATACTCAATAATGACTTGTCTACTCAATAAATGCTATACTTGTGTGAATGAAATATCGCCAATAGCGTTGCAACTCGAGCCTACCGAACTGAATACCTAAGTATTTGGTTTGGTTCGTTTAAATAAACGAGTCTACTCTTGGGTTTGGGTTCGGTTCGTTTATTAACCGAACCTATCCGAACCCGAACCCGAACCGAATAGAATAGTTCGTCGAATACTGAATTTTTTTTACGTCATTTTAAAAATAAACATTAAAAAAATAAACATGTCCATCTGACCAATTTTGAAAAAAAAAATTGTTTATAGTCTAATTTCTCTTGTTAAATCAATCTTTTGTCATTTTTTATTCTTGTTGATTAAAAACCAGCATGTCATCATCCTAAAAAACAAGAAGTTAATTAGAACTTTGAACAAGAAAGAATTATTATAGCAAAAAAAATAATAATAATAGAAACATGAACTTACAACATCTTCTTGATTTTCAAGTGGATCTGATCCTCTTATCCAATTTCCAGTGCAAATCAAGGCTTCTATTGTGGATGGTAATAATCGACTTCGATTATCATCAACAACACGACCCCCGGTACTAAATGCAGCTTCAGATGCTACCGTAGTCATTTGAATGTCCAACACATCCTTTACCATAAGAGCCAAAACTCTGTACTTTGTTCCATTTTGCATCCACCATTGTAATATATCGAACTGCAGTTCATCATCCTCCACACAGCATGTTTCCTCAAGATACATTTGTAATTTTGTTTTCTTTAATCCCACTACTTCAACCTCATTTTTGAATTTCACGAAATCATCATCTTCAGATTTTCTTGTAATTTTCCGTGAAGCTGAAATAATGAAACATAAAATATTACAACACAAAATATCACATCACAACTAAATAATTCATATCAAAATAAACTCATTGACATCATACCTTTTGAATTAGAATTTGTTATTCCGTTGATGTTATCTTGATGTTTGGTTGGATGATGCAACACATACCATTCATACATCTCATTTAGGGTTTTCTTCAAAGCATCAATCTTAATAACTACAACTCCAGGTTCAAACAATTTAGGATAACAAAACTCAATCAATCTCATTTTATATCTTGGATCCAAAACTGCCGCAATGGCTACAATTTCATTGCATTCCCCCAATATTTGTCATATTTTTCTTTCATCTTCCAAGACATGTCATGAATGTACTGATCGCTTTTTATACAACCCTTGTTCAACCTGTTATTTAATTTCCACAATTCATAGAAGAATAAATTTGATGTGGGATATGTAGTACCTACATAACAATGCAAGAGATTGATTGAGTAAAATACAAAAAAGCATAAAATATAAAGTAATAATTATGTAGCGAACCTGAAAATACAAGAGTCGCATCATAAAAATAAGATAGAAACTCGCAGATCTTTTCACTAGATTCCCATTCTTCTTCTGTGGGCAACCATGTGAAACTAAGATCATATTCTTTATATCTTCGGAAGACATCTTTGTATAGAAGAGCAGATTCAAGCATGAGATAGGTCGAATTCCATCGTGTAGCAACATCAAGTGTTAGAGCTTTGCTTGTATCAACATTCATTTGTTTTGCCAACTTTGTAAATTTTGATTTTCTACAGCTAGAAATCTTCCACTACAAGAAAACAGGGAAACAGCTACTGCCAAGTTCACTGGCTAAATGGCTAAATTGATTTAGCCACGGAAATTAGCCACGGGAGGTGTCGTGGCTGTAGGTCTGGTGGCTACTGATTTTTGGCCACGAAAATGGTTTTCCGTGGCCAAATATTAGCCACGGCCATTTGAATTCAAATACTTTACACATGTTCTGACTTTGAAAATGGCATTTTGAATGTACTTTAACCCATCGTGAACTAAAAGATTTAGAATATGAGCGCAACAACGAATGTGAAATACTTTGCCCCAAATAGTAACCTCCGACTAGTTTCAAGTGATTGTAATACTTTCACCGCATTATCATTGCTTGATGCATTGTCTAAAGTGATGGTTGCTATCTTTTCTACAATACCCCAATCATGAAGTAAATCTGATCACGAAAATAAATAATATTATAAAATAGATATTAAAAAACATTAAAAAAAAATAAATAAACATACTGGTAATTTTTGTTGCAATCATCGACCGAGAGTGAGGTGGCGCAATCTCACAAAAATTTATGGTCCGCTTAATTAATTTTCAATGAGAATTGACATAATGACAAGTCAAACAGATATAGCCAATGGTTTGGTTAGACGTCCATAAATCAGATCGATGTGAGATGCATACAAGAGATATCTTTCGATTCTTCTTTAAGAAGTAATTTCTCATAAGCATATAAACACAATAGGTCTTTTTTTGCAGTTGTTCTAGACCAAGATTTAAAAAGAGGTTGCAATTCTTTTAAAAAAGCAAAAAAGTGGCGATGCTCAATCATACGAAAAGAATACTCATGAACGCAAACCATTCTAACAAATAAATCTCTGATTTTCTTGTGATCATATATCCATTGCTCTGAATTAGATTTGACTTTAAAGTCTATTTTCTTTTGAGTTTTAGCAATCCCAAGTTTAATGGCAGTGCATTTTTTTTCACGTCTTAGAAGGTGTGATGGGGTTCCTCCAACTTGAACAGATAAAGCATCTGTTGGTGGGTGGGCTTGCCGGAGTAAGCTCGCCGCCCAACCTAGTACAAGTGTGACTCTAATAATTATCAACCCCCTCCCCTGTTGGACCAGGGGAGGTATTTATAGCCTTCCGTCACTGTCCTTGGGCCTCGTGGGCTCGCACGTCGGGCCCATCCGTTCGCCCGGGCCGCCGACAGGGCCGGTTCGGTCCATGGGCCGCGGTCCGCGGTCCATGGTACCAACAGTACTCCCCCCTTCCTTGGCGGGCCGGGGCTTGGAGGCCGTCCGCCCCCGTCTCGCCCACAACCACCTCCATTAACGCTCCTCGGTGTCCGAGCCCATCCTCCTTCCCCTTCCTATAAATAGCCTGCTTGACTCTCCAACTTCTCATATCACCTTCCCTTTCCGCTATGAGTGTTCGAGACATCCTCGAGGAATACGGTCGCGAAGTGCAGCTTCAGCACGCCGCCTGGGCCATGTGCCTGATGTCGCCCGCTGGTATCCCCAACAGCGTGGCCGTGGCCGAGACTCAGCGTCTCAACGTCGTGTTGATCGACGTCCACCGTCGCCTCTCCCAGGTTCGCCGCTCCGACATTCTCGCGGACCTTCCTGCCGTTGCCTACCCTGGTACCGCTCTCGCCGCCGTCCCGGGCTCTGCTGGCACCTCGCGTACTTTCAGCGCGCATGGTACGATCGCCGCTCCTGCTGTCGCCGCTGCCCCCGACTCTCTGCCAAGGCGTCGTCGGTCGTGCGGCCCTCGTCGCTCCCGTTGGTCTTCGTCCCTCCCGGCTATAGACCTGCGCCACTTCCTGTCGGGGTCCTTGAAGCCGGCCCGTTAAGCCCGTCCTGGGGATATCCGTGGTCGCGGCCACGTTCATTCAGGCTGTGGGTCTGCCTTCGCGGGGCGACGTCTGGGGCGCACCTCGTTCTTCTTCTCTCCTATTTCTTATTTGTATCCGTATTCGCTGTTGTTATGTGTTGTGTATTTTTTCCCGCCGTATCGCCGGCCATTGTAACACTTGCTTTAATTTAATGAATGCCTTTGTTTCTGTCTTTCGTTTTGACTTGGCTTTGCACGTCCGTGCAGATTTGCGCTACTCGGCGTCTTCTGTCGACTTGCCCGCATCCTTCTCGAGCTCCGCCCTCGCTCCCCGCGACGGGTCCTCCTTTCGCCGACTCGGGGGTCCGCTCGTTACGTCGTCTCGTTGGTCGGGTCCGCCAGTAGGCCCGCCTGGACACCCCCGCCTCGTTCCGCCCATATCGTTTGGTCATTGGACCCCGCCGGGCCTACGTCGGGCGTTTCTCCCCCGCCTCGCCGGGCCTTGACTTTCACCCTGCTCCCCGACGGACCGGGTCCTGGGCTCCCTCGGAGGCTCCCCGGCCCATCCAATACTGACCAATCCAGGTACACGACGCTTCGTCTTCCGCGCCCCCCGAAACCCTTATATAAACCCTCGTCCCCTTCCACTCGCGACTGACTCGTCTCTTCTCACCTTGCTTTTCACCTCCGCCTCCGACCTTCTTCCTTCCCAGGTTGTTAATGACTTCCACTCCTTCCGCCGGCCGTGCACAGGCCGAGCCTGGCACCGCTGTCCTGGCCTCGTCGCTTTTCGCCGCTCCTATCCGCAAAGACCCGCTGTCCATCGTCGGGGTCGACGTGATCCGGGAAGCATTGGCGAAGATGGGTCAGCCGGATCTGCCCTTTACCGAGGCCAGGAACCGCCTTGCCTCCAATCCGCCGCCGGGCATGGTCGCCTTTTACACGCCTTACGCCGAGGCCGGCCTCGTTCTCCCGCTTCCCCCTCTGGTGGCCGAGGCGATGCATTTCTGTGACATCTCGATCTCTCAGTTCCCCCCGGCTGCTATCGACCGCTTGATGACCTTCATCCTTCTCTGCCGTCGGTCCGGCATCGACGTCTTCCTGCCCATCTTCCTGATTTGGTTCACCATGACCGCCATGACCACCGACCCCCGTCGTCTGCTAATCGCTCAGAGATCGGGTGGCGCCCTATTCGACCAGCTGGTCGACCGATCTCACCACTGGCGGGACCGCTTCTTTTTCATCCCCGTTGGCGCCCTTGGGCCGTCGGAGTCGGACGCTACTGTCCCCTAGCGCTGGAATCTGTTGACGTCGCTGAAGACTCGGACCGCCGCCCCCAGCCGAGACTCCTTGGAGCCCATGGCCCAACTCTCCCAGGAGGTTCTTACTGAAGTTTACCGCCGCGGGGCCGTCAATGCTCGGACGCTGGCCCAGTCCTGGAGCTACGAACAACATCTGGCCTTACCCGTGAAGACGTCCTACTTTCGGGACGGCCCGCCCAGATGTCCGAAGAAGAGGCCGCTCGACGCCGTCCAGTTCGAGACTCCCGCTGCTTCCCCGTCTGCAAATACTCCCGAGGCCGAGCGTGACGCCCCGGTCGAATCGGACGCCAGCCTTCTAGACAGCCGGGCCGAACGACGACGAAGGAAGAAAGCTCGGGCCGAGAAACGCAAGTCAGTCGCCGCTGCTCTGGGGACGGCCGAAATTGAGGACTTGGACTCTCCAGAACCCAGCCGTTCTGATCCCCCGCCTGTCAGGCATGATGACTCCCGCCTTCGGGCCGAGGGGTCGGATCCCGAGCCCTTGGATCCCGAGCACTTTCAGTCTCTCTTGCGGGATCTCGAGAACACGATCGGCTATAACGCCCCCGTCGACTTTGCGTCTTCCTTGCCCCGCCTCAGCGGGATCTTTAAGCAGAAACTTGCAGACGTCGGGCCCTGGCTAGCGCCCGAAGAGGAGTACGTTCGGCTGCTCGCCTGTCCTCCGTCGGCCGTCGACCTCGACCTACATCATCAGATGCTGCAGCTTTCGGTCCTCACCCAGGTTCGGCTGGAACAGGGCTTTCGGCAGAACGAGTAGCTTCAGCGAGTGCAAGCCGACCTTGCCGCGGCGAAGGCCGAACTGGACGCGGTCAAGCGGGAGCGGGATCTTCTGGCCGCCGACGTGTGCCGGGCTGCCGAGGAGGAGAAAGCTCAGGCTTCCGCCGCGGAGGAGGCCGCGAAGGACGCTCAAGAGGCTTTTATCAAGGGCTTTGTTCCCACCTTCGAGACCCGCTTGGCCGAGCTGAAGGCGGACCATGCTATCTTGATGGCGGACTCCAAACGTGGTGGTTTCTGGAAAGGTTATCTGCTCAGACGCCAGATGCGCGTGCTTGCCTACCCGCCTCTGTCGCGCGGTGTCGTGCCCCGGAGACGCCTCGAGTGGGACGACTGGAAGGAGACGGGCGTTCCCCCCTATCAGCCTCCCGTGGATGTGAGCGATAGCGAGGAGCAAAATTTTGAGGCCGACTTCCCCAACTACGTGGACCCTCCTTTTAAGTAGACTTCCTGTTTTTTCTCTATATATTTTTTTTGTATACGGGAAAAACTGTTACCCCCTTTTTTTGTAATAACACTTAACTTTTTTCTTCACTTTTATACTTGTTTGTGGGTTTTTTTTTTCCTCGCTCCGCGTCCGTTTACTAGCCGTCCGTGTCCTTTCTAGGACGTCCCGGCCGGTCCTTCCCCGCTGAGAGCATCTTTCTTCAATTGTTTTCTTAACTCGGAGAAGCGGCCTGGGCCCTTCGGACGTTCCTGTGCGGCCTTTCGGCCCCGGGGACTTTCCGTTAGCCTTTTCGGCGGGCTTCTCCGATTTTTACTCGTTTCGCAACACCGCTTTTTACACCGCTGTCGCGCTTTTGCTCGGGGAAGCGGCCTGGGCCGTACGGATTGTCTCGTGTGGTCGTCCGACCTCGAATGCTTTCCGTCAGCCTTTTCGGCGGGCTTCCCCGCTTTTCGCTCGTCTCGCAACGTATCGCGCTCTCCTTCCTCTAGGGAGCGTCCTGAACCGTTCGGATTGTCTCGAGTGGTCGTCCGACCTTGAGAGCTTTCCGTTAGCCTTTTCGGCAGGCTCCCTCGATTTTTTTTTTTTTTTGCTTCTCATGTTTTTCCTTCAATGGGTGCACTCCGGGTGCGTTTTACTGGGCATCACGTATCGTGGTCGGGGAGACGCCCGACGTTACATGGGATAGGGAAAATAGAACGCAAGAAAAAAAACTGTCTCGCGCCCGCACTGCTCTACCGTCTGTATTTCTCCAGGTTGTCGGCATGCCACGTTCTTTCCATCTCCTGTCCGTCCTCATACCCTAAGCGGAAGATGCCCGGTTGAATCTCATCCGTGATGACGTACGGGCCCTCCCATCTTGCTGATAATTTTCCCTTTGTCTGGTCGACTCCCGTTACCTTGGCGTTTCTCAACACCAGGTCCCCCGGCGCCAAGTTCTTGTCGGCCACTCTTTCGTTGTGGTACCTTGCCACCCTTCGTTTGTAGGTGAGGTCCTTGATGGACGCCTCCTCTCTTCGGCTCTCTAGGTGCTCCCTTTTGAGGAACATCGCTTGGTCGTTCGTCTCTGGCTGGAACTGCTCGACGCGTGTCGTCGGCCATACCAATTCGGCCGGTGCTACCGCCTCCATCCCGAATGCGAGGGCGAATGGGGTCTGGCCCGTGGGGGTCCAGATGGTCGTGCGGTACGCTCACATGGTCTCCGGGACTAGGTCCGCCCAGTTTCCCGAGTGTTCGCCCACCTTCCTCTTCAAGATTGATGTTATCGTCCGGTTCGTGACCTCTACCTGTCTGTTTGCCTGCGGGTGGTAGACTGGTGCGAAGCTCAACTTGATCCCGCTGTCTTCGCAGAACTCTCTTAGCTTTTTGCCCGTGAACTGTGTTCCATTGTCCGTTATTATCTGGATCGGGACCTCGAACCGGCAGACGATGTTCCTGAAGACGAAGTTCAGCACATTCTGTTCACTGATCGTATTTGTGGCCTCCGCTTCGGCCCACTTTGTGAAGTAGTCGACCGCTACGAACAGGAACCTCCTTCCTCTTGACGCTGGTGGGAACGGCCCGACTATGTCGATTCCCCACCTTGCGAATGGTACCGGTGTCGTTACGGCTTTCGTCATGGTAGACGGCCGCCTTTGGACGTTCGAATGCATCTGGCATTCATCGCACCGATCGACGATCTCTTCCGAATCCTTTATCGACTCGGGCCAGTAGTAGCCTTGCCTGGATACTTGCTTCTCCAGCACCCTGCCGCCCTGGTGCGCTCCGTTCGCCCCCTCGTGCAGGCTCCGTGCGATGGCTTTACCATCCTCCCGTGGGACGCATAGTCGCAGGGGGGCCTCCTCCGCTGCCGACCGTCGGTACAGCTTGTCCTGGGCCACCACAAACCAGGCCGCTCTGTTCCTTAGCTTCCTGGCCTCCATCAGGTCTGCTGGCGCTTCGCCTGCCTCGATGAACCTCTTGATTGGCGTTCTCCAATCCCCCAACGTTATCACACCGCATGCTCTGGCCGACCTGGGGCTGTTGGTCGTCGTCGGCCGCTCTTGGTTCTCGATCCGGATCCACCTTCCCTCCGTCTTTCCTGGGGACGCTCCCAGTTTGGCCAGCGTGTCGGCCTCCCCATTGTTCTCTCTCCCTATTTGGGAGATCCTCCACTCTTCGAGCTTGCCCAAGGCCGCTCTCGTTTCGGCCACATAGCTCGCCATTGAGTCTTCCTTGGACACGAAGTCTCCTCTGACTTGGTTGGCTACCAGCCGGGAGTCCATGTGAAAGTGCACCCTGGACGCGCCTAACGCGCGAGTTAGCCTGATCCCCGAGAGGAGGGTTTCGTACTCTGCTGCGTTATTGGTCGCCCGGAACTCGAAATGGATCGAATACTTCATCTTCTCCCCCGTCGGGGATTTTACCACGACCCTTGCGCCGCAACCATTGTTGCTGGACGACCCGTCTACATGGGCCGTCCACCACTGTTCGTCCGTTTTCTCGCCTTCCCTCGGGGCCAATTCGGCCATGAAGTCCGCCACCGCTTGTCCTTTAATTGCCCTTGCCGACACGATAACCAGGTGGAATTCGCTAAGTTCCATGGCTCATTTGGTCAGTCTTCCTGAAACGTCCGGCTTTTGCAGCAGTTGCAGTAGTGGGTAGGCTGTTGGGATCGTGACCGTGTGGGCGTGAAAGTACGGTTTCAGCCTTCAGACCGCCGAGACCACCGCCAGGGCTAGTCTCTCGATTTCCGGGTATCTCTCCTCCGCTCCTATCAACGACCGGGAATGGTAATATACCGGCCTTTGTGTGCCTCCCGCTTCCGAGATTAGGACTGCGCTGACGGCCGCATCTGAGAATGCTACGTACATGGTGAGTGGTTCTCCCCTTGTTGGGGGGCGGAGCGTTGGCAGGCTCGAAAGCTGGAGCTTAAGTTCTCTGAACGCTGCCTCGCATTCGTCCGACCACACCACCCTGGATCCTGGGTTCCTTAACAGTTGGAAAAACGGCTTTAAACGGTATGCCGTTCTTGGCAGGAATCTTCTCAATGACGCCACCCTTCCATTTAGCTTCTGGACTTCCTTCAGCGTCCGCGGGGGGTTCATAGCCATAACGGCCTCAACCTTCTCTTCTCTTGGCTTGATTCCTTCGGGCGTGATTCGGAAACCCAGGAAATGCCCCTCCTTGACTCCGAACGCGCACTTCTTGGCTTTTAGTTTGAGCCCTGCCTTTCGGACGTTGGCGAAGGTCTCTTCTAAATCGGCCATGTGCGTTCCGGCCTCCTTCGACCGGGCGAGTATGTCGTCCACGTATACTTCCGCGTTCCTGCCTATCTGTGCCTCGAATACCTTGTCCATCAGCCTCTGAAACGTCGCCCCGGCATTGCGCAGGCCGAAAGGCATTACTCTGAAGCAGAAGGTGCCCATCTCTGTGATGAACGACGTCTTCTCCTCGTCTTCCCGCGCCATGGGCACTTGGTTGTACCCCGAGTGTGCGTCCATGAAGCTCAGCATCCCGCATCCGGAACTCTGGTCCACCGATGGCAGCGGATAACTATCCTTGGGGCACGTTTTGTTCAGGTTAGTGAAGTCGACGCACATCCTCCATCCCGAATCTGCTTTCCTTACCATCACCACGTTGGACAGCCAGGCGGGGTAACGCACTGGGCGGATGAAGCCCGCTTGGAGGAGTTTCTTGACTTCCATCTCGGATGCCTCCCTCTTTTCCGCCCTTAGCGGGTGTAATTTTTGCCTGACGGGGTGGGCGCCAGCTTGTGCTCCGCCAGCGTCCTAGGCACGCCGCTCAGCTCCCCCAACTCGTTCGCAAACAGGTCCTCGTTTTTGCTCAGGAGCTGCTCTAGCCCCTCCCTGAAATCCTGCGGGAGGTCCCTTCCTATTCGCACCTCGCCCCGACCGAGGCCCATTTGGGTCGTGTGGGATGCTGGCTCGGGTCTTGTAATGTGCCCCCGCATCGAGTACGGTAGGCCTTCGCCTGACGTCATCACTTCGCGCCTTCTTCTAGGATCCCCTGATTGTGCAAACTCCCCCTTGGGTTGGGAACTTGAGGCATTGGTGGAGCGATGACATTACTGCCTGGAAGGCGTGCAGCGCCGTCCTTCCCAGGATGGCATTGTATCCGGACGTGAAGTTTACGACCGTGAACATGACCTCGACCGTCTTTGCTTGGGCATGTCGTCCCAGGGTGACCGGGATGGAAATCGTTCCTGCCACCGAAAATTCTGACTGCCCGAATTCTCTGATGGGGGCCCGGCATGGGAGTAGGTCCGTGCGGGCCAGGCCGAGGTCGACGAAAGCATTCCAGTACAGTACATCCACCGACGCCCCCGTGTCCACCAAGACCCTGTGCAGTCGTACGCTGGACTTGTCCCCCCTTTGGAAGATGGGGGTTATGACTAGGGGATCGTCGTGGGGCGTGGTGATGTCCTTCATGTCGTCCTCCGTGAACGAGATTTCCAAGTTCATTCGCGGACGCTTGGCCCCTGTCGTCCGGTCTACGTCGGACGCGTACCGCCGCCCCTCCCATGGGTCATCGCCCTTCGAAGCCCCTCCTCCTGCGATGGTGAGGATGTCCCCTATTGCTTCGTCCGTCGGCTCTTGCTTCGGCGCTTGGTGTCCTGTGGGTATCACCATCGGGCGCCTTGCCGTCGAGGCCGGGGGGGCTCCGTTTGCGGGTTTCATTTTGTTTAGGACCCTCGCTAGGTTCAGGTATTCGGCCTTCGTGTGGCCGTTATCCTCGTGGTACTTACAAAACCTGCGAGTATCCCTGAACGCCGCCGTGTCTTTCCTCATTGGCCTTGGCGGGGGTAGGGTTCCCGTTCCGCTCAACGTGAGGAAAACCTACCTTTGGTTCGCTGCCGGGGTAGGGCCTTCTTCCCTTCGCCCCACTCCTGCCGGGGTGCCGGTTTTGTATGCGGGCGTCTGTGGCGCCGCTAGGGGCTTGGCTTGCAGTTGTTGATGCTGAGGTTGGCTCTGCTGCTGCTGCCTCCCCGTGTTTGCGGGGGTGCCCTTCCCCCTCTGTTGTCGCCTGCACTCCAGGATCTTTGCGCCCAGGTAGACCTCCACATTGCTCTCTCCGTGGGATCTTTCCATGACCTCGGCGAAAGTTCTCGGCGGCTTCCTTACTAGATCCCCCGCGAAATACGTGGGTCGGAGGTCGTTCGTGAGGGCGTATAGCACCACTTCTTCCGAGATCCCCTCGATCTTCTGTACCTCGCTCGCGAACCGATCCATGTATGCGCGCGTGCTCTCCGACTCTCCCTGTGCGACGGTACTTAGGGCGACCTTGATTTTCGGCCTTCTTCGGCAGTGCGCAAAGGCTGCCCGGAATACCGCTACTAGGCCCTCGTAGGTGTGCACGGACCCTGTCGGCAGCGTCCTGTACCAGGCTATCGCGTCGCCTGTCAGGGCCCTGCGGAACATTCGACACCAGATGTCCTTCCTGCTCGTCCTGTCTTCCATGTTGGTCTTGAACGAGTGCAGGTGGTCCTCCGGGTCTGTGTCACCCTTGTAATACGGGATCTTCGGGGCCCTCCAGCCCAGCGGGTACTCTTCGTTTAGCAAGTGCTGCGCTAGGGCCTCTCCGCTGCCCCCCCTGACGCCAGTGCTGCAATGGCTTGCGGGGCTTCCACGGGTGGGGCGCCGCTCCCGGGTCTCCCATCCGGGGGGGTATCGCTCCCGGTCCCCCCGACCTGGAGAGCTGGTCCGTACATGGGAACTCCGCCTCCGCCCCCGTCCGACTCCAGGGTGTGGGGGGTCACTGTGAGCTGGTGTACTTGCTCCTGTAGCTGACGCTGGCTCTCCTGTAGAGTGGATATCAGTTCCACGAGCTGCATCCTTTCCCGCTTACTCTGCCTTTCCGCGCGCTCCCTCTCCTCCACGCGTTCCCTTCGCCGGAGCCTCTCGTGCTCCCTTTCCCTTTTCTCCCGGGACCGCGACCGGGACCGCGCTCTCCTGTCCCTTGGTGGGGACGCTGGTTTGCTGCGTCCGCTTCTTCTGGGCGACTCCCACTCGTACCTTATTTCCTCGAACTCCATACGCAACCTCTCCTCCTGGGCGTCCCACTCCTCGTTGGCCCTTACCTCCTCCGAGTACCGGTCGCGGGAGTGGTGCCGCGCCGGCCGGTACTCCACTGCTGCCCGCTCCCGCTCGGGCCGCTTCGAGCACTCCCCTACTTGATATTCCCCTCTCGTCATCCTCCTCTCCTCCGGCTGTATTGTGTTCAGTTCACGTCAGGTTCACCACTGTTGGTGGGTGGGCTTGCCGGAGTAAGCTCGCCGCCCAACCTAGTGCAAGTGTGACTCTAAGAATTATCAACCCCCTCCCCTGTTGGACCAGGGGAGGTATTTATAGCCTTCCGTCACTGTCCTTGGGCCTCGTGGGCTCGCGCGTCGGGCCCGTCCGTTCGCCCGGGTCGCCGACAGGACCGGTTCGGTCCATGGGCCGCGGTCCGCGGTCCATGGTACCAACAGCATGATTACAGAATTTGCATATAGATTTCATTGTTTCAATCTCCCCTTTTACTAATTGTGAAATATTTCCAAACTCTGAAGTCTTTGTTCGTGTTTGGGTTTCTGTTTGTCCTTGTTATCATTCTTTGTATTAACATCATTGTCATCATCAACATTGATGATATTCTCTTCTTTATCATCAAAAATCAGATCATTTGGAACCATGTCTTCTTCCATGTCATCATTGACGTCAATCTCGTTCTCCAAATTAGCCAATGTCATATCAATATTATTCTTAACGATTAAAATTGAAAATACAAACAAATATAATAATAAATTCATCAATTTAATATCAATGAAAATCTATAAAATAAACATCAATGAAAAACTTACAATAAGTTTATAATAATAGGAATGGAAGGAAATAGGAACATGAATTCTGGAAATATAAAGTCTGAAAAAAAAAAAAAGATGAATGCCTAAAAAAAGAAAAGAAAAAACCTTAAAAAAAATCAATATACCAATATATTTTCTGAAAAAAAAGTGTGAATACGTGAAAATGTGTTGAATACATATACATGTGATTGTCAGAATGCACGTGTAAATAAAATACCTTAAAAAAGAAAACGCAGTAAAAATATTCAACCACACTAAAGCCATGGCAAGACGTCGGCAACAGCTGCCCCAATTCCCGTCCCAATATACGAACCCTAAAGAAACGTGTGAAGTGTGAGTGAATGAAACCCTAAAAATAAAAACTTAATATATACTATATTAATGAAAAATTGTAAAAATATACATAAGTTATGAAATATATAATATAAAGTTATATAATATAGGTTATATAAAATAAGTTTATTATATAAATATAAAATAATAAAATATAATAAAAATATTAAACGAACCGAACCGTTTATCGAACCTAAACCAAGGTTTTGGTTCGGTCGTTTAATTAAACGAATCTATTTTAAGGTTTGAGTTCGATTTTTTTATTAACCGAATAGTTCGTCGAATACCGAACTTTTGTTGCAACGTTAATTGCCAATGTGCAAACTATACATGTACATGAAATGGTTTCTGCTCTCTGTCACTGGAATCCTATCTCATACTTATTGGTGGGAATCCTTATTCACTCACAACTCGAAGTGTGGCTTATGACCCCCTGCTCTGCAGGCACACATGATAAGAGGGGTGAGATATATCATTACCAGGAACAACACCCAACATCAAGATTCTAAAGTGTGGCTTATGCCTCCTGCTCAGCAGGCACACGTGATAAGGGGGACTTGAAGTACATAACACAATGGTGGGAGCCTTTGACCACCCACAACTCGAAGTGTGGCTTATGCCCCCTGCTCTGCAGGCACACGTGATAAGAGAAGTGAGATATACTCTCACCAGTCACAACAATCATCATCAAGACCCTGAAGTATGGCTCATGCCCCCCTGCTCTGCAGGCACACGTGAAAAGGGGGACTTGACCAAAATCAAGTTCAACAAAGTGAACTATCAAGTACCTATCTAGGTATATCAGATACAATTTATTTAATTCACATGATTGAGTATGCATATAAACATCATATCATATCTGATTTGCATAATCATGAACTAATCATTATAACTATGTATGAGTTAAATGGTATCATGATCAATTACTTATCTATTGATTCAGACTGTCCACTAATAATTGACATATATTTTATTCTCATCATGGTTTGATCATTTCCTGGATATGTGCAAATCTCACCAAGGAGATTGCAAACTCCATCATGTACAGTGATTCTGCACAAACAATATGGGAGGACCTGAAAGAGAGATTCCAAATGGGGAATGAGACCCATATTTACCAAATTGCCCAGGAACTATCTCACTGTTACCAAGGAAGTGAATCTGTCATAGGTTACCACACCAAGTTCAAAGGCCTCTGACAAGAGCTTGACTCATATGGAGAGGTAATCAGATGCACATGTGGAAAGTGTGTCTATGGTATCAACAAGAAAATCCAAACTAAAGAGGACAGGAGTAAAGTTTGCACATTCCTTCTTGGACTGAGTCAGGAACCTTTAATACCATCCAAACCATGAGGTAACCTTTAACACCATCAGAAGCTACATACTAGCTCAGGAACCCCTCCCAAGCCTCAGAAAAGTTCTCTCAACAGTTGTACACAATGAATCCCAACAGAAAAACAGTAGCTCAGCTAACCAGACTCTCATGGCTCATGCCTACAATGCAAAGACAGCCAACACCTCATGGTCACCATGGAACAAGCAGGCAACAGGAAGCTCCAGCATCAACCAATCTGCAACAACAATCACACAACCCATTCCTCTCAGTGCCAGACCACCATTACCAACACAACCCTTATACCACAAGTCTGGTAAGAGGGTCAACACAGAACTCTTCTGTGACCACTGTGTAGTGTATGGACACAGCACAGAGAGGTGCTACAAGGTTCATGGCTTTCCTCATAAGACCAAGAAGAAGAACAGTGGGAGGGCCAAGGCCAATAACACATGGCACAGGAATAATGAAGCCTCTTCCTCTGAGAAGACAACACAGGCACCAACCACTACAAATCCCACAGCCTCTACAAACAATGTGGCCTACTACAAAGGGGTCACCTCCTATGATCAAATCAAATGTGCTGCATTCATGCAAAAATCAGGTAATCTACCATACTATTGCTTCTTTACTCAACTACAACACAGTGAATACTAGACTGTGGTGCTTCTGAGTATATGAGTGGAAATATCTCACTCTTCACTGACCTCTATGAGTGTAGGGATGAATGGGTTCAAATTCCCAATGGGAACTCCCATTAGATCCAAAAAAGGGGATCAGTCACTATTTCCCCCACACTCACACTTAGGGATGTTCTCTACATCCCAGACTTTACTGTAAATCTCATATCAATTGGGAAACTTGTTAAAAATTATTTGATAAACTTCTCTATTTCTGGATATGTGATTCTTAACAAGGACTCGATGAGTCAGATTGGTCAGGGTGATCTCAGGGAAGGACTCTACTATCTCAAGTCTACAACAAAACATTTTGTTGCAGCAGCTCAGAGCACCCCATACTTCAACACTTGGCACTGTAAACTGGGACACACCTCTCCTGAAAGAGTCTCCTTTATTTTAAACATTTATGTAAAAGCTAGTAATTTGCACTGTTCTATCTGTCATTTTTCTAAACAAACCAGGTTACCCTACTCTGAAAAAGGGACCAGGACTAGAAACTTATTTGATCTTGTGCATCTAGATGTCTGGAGTAGGTATCATACACCCACCCACACATCAGAATAAATTTTATTTTCTAACAATTGTGGAGGACCACTCCAGAACAACATGGGTCTATCTAATGACCCACAAATATGAGGTTTCTGACCTCATCATTAGATTCCACAAAATGGTCAAAAATCAGTTTGGACAATCAATTAAGAAATTCAGGTATGATAATGGAACTAAATTCACTTGCTCATCCCTCAAAAAAAATTTCTCAGAAAATGAGATTCTACATCAAACTAGCTGCCCTTACATACCCCAACAGAATGGGGTAGTAGAGAGAAAACACAAACACCTACTAGAGGTGGCTAGATCTCTAAGATTTCAATCCAATGTACCAGAACACTTCTGAGGTGACTGTATCCTACATGCAGCATACATAATCAATAGACTACCTTCATCAAACACAGATCTTGATGAAGCACGAAATCTGCTATCAGTAGGCTCGCGAGGTTGCGAGGAGGGCCGGAGGCTTTGGAGTCTACGACGCGCGCTCTACGTCAATGTACCTGCAGAGAGGAGGGGAGTCGGCGACTCGGGCTCCTTAGTTTTCTCTGGTTGGAGTGTGTCAAGTGTGTTGGAGGGGAATTGTTGATGAATGAGGATCCCCCAAGGGCCCCTTTTATAGGGTCTTTGGGGCGTTTCTCATTCATTACCCATGAGGCCCACGCTATTATGGTGCCCTATTAAAGGTGCCATAATGGCGTGGGCCAAGTCAAGTAACGGTTGAGAGTCGGTGACTCAGGTGTGGGAGTCGGCGACTCAGGGTGAAGCCATCGATTTCCTATGAGCCATGTTGGCAACCTACCAGAACTGACCAACGAGACCTGGAATCGGCGGCTCACCTCTGGAGTCGGCGACTTGGTAGTCCTAGTCGTCGATTCCCAGTGTTGACTTGAGTACTTGACGTAGACACTTGCCCGCAACCGTAGATCTCTCCGGGGGTCCGGCATAAAGCGACGGAACTCTAGTCCTTGTTGAAGGGCGTTGTTGGGACTGACTGACGTAATCAGACATGTCTCACCAGTACTCCCCCTGAAGAGAGCACAAGAAACATGCGTGTATCGCCAGTATCCCCCCAAGCAAGGTTTTGTGTGATCTGCATCAAGGCCAAAGCGACAAAATGGGATCGAATCATTGCGGCCACAGCGACACAATGACTTCGCGTGACCTATGCACTATCAAATGGATTGATTCAATATCAGAATCTAGTTTCAGGCCAACGGAACTACGTGTTTATAGTCCAACTCTGATCAGAAACGACTTTTGCCGTGTCGTCATCAAAGCCAAAGCGACAAGATGAGAGGGAATTATTAAGGCCGAAGCGACAAATTAATTCCCGTCCATTAAGGCCAAAGCGACGAGATGGACTGACTCACTATCAGAGCCTGATTCTGGCTGAAGCGACAGAATGTGTGGATTCACTATCAGAATCTAGTTCACTATCAGAACTAATGTTTATAGTCCACCCTAATCAAGAGCGACTTTATGTCCGCAACGACGGTTACCCCACCAAGGCCAAAGTGACAAGATGGGTCGAGATCATTAAGGCCAAAGCGACGAAATGATCTCCAAGTTTATCAAAGCCAAAGCGACAAGATAGAAGAATTATTGAGGCCAAAGAGACAACATAATTCTTGGTCCATTAAGGCCAAAGCGACAAAGTGGACTTGGATCTATTAAAGCCAAAGCGACAAAATAGATTGACTCACTATCAGAGTCTGGTTCACTATTAGAACCTTTCCTGCAAAAAAGAAAAAATCCTGCAAAACAACTAGATCAGTCCATAACGCATATTTTATTAACTTATTGAACTTACCGTGCGATTTTACCTTCGGTGATGCCCCTCCTTTGCTCAAATTGATCCTTGGTAATATGACCGAAGTGACAGATTTTACCGTGCTCAAAATACTTTAACGACTTCTGGCCGGAGCGACAGAAGTGTCGGGAGAGTTTGTGATACCCCCCTCGAAATGTGACGACTTTTGGCCGAAACGACAGAAGCGTCGGGAGTACTTGTGATACTCCCTCTCGAAATGTGACGACTTCTGGCCGAAACGACAGAAGTGTCGAGAGAGTTTGTGATACTCCCCCTCGAAATGTGACGACTTCTGTCCGAAGTTACAGAAGTGTCGTGAAAGCTTGTGATACTCCCCCTCGAAATGTTACGACTTCTGGCCGAAGCGACTGAAGCGTCGGGAGTACTTGTGCTACTCCCTCTCGAAATGTGACGACTTCTGGCCGAAGTGACAGAAGTGTCGGGAGAGCTTGTGATACTCCCCCTCAAAAATCGTGCCTTTGCGACACATAACATTTGGAATGAGTGATTTTCGAAGTACTTGAGTATTTGAAACTAAAAAATATTCGAAACTCGAGGGTTACCTTTGCAATTTTGAACCCTGATGCTGGAGAGAGTTTGTGATACTCTCTCTTTAAATGTGACGACTTCTGGCCGAAGTGACAGAAGTATCGGAGAGAGCTTGTGATACTCCCTCCTGAAAATGTGACGACTTCTGGTCGAAGCTACAGAAGTGTCGGAGAGAGCTTGTGATACTCCCTCCTAAAGATGTGTTGTTGTTTACCCTGAGTCGGCGATTGGGTGCCCCGATCATCAACTCCTAAGTTTTGGGTAACTGTGAGGGTTGTTTTGAAATTTTCCCTCTTGAGTCGGCGACTCCCTCTGGAAATCGTCGACTCCTGATTGTGGAACATAGGATCTCTCAGAAGATCCTTGGAGATATTTGGAGAATTTTTTGCAAATTTTCCAATTAAGGAAGCATATCTCTCAAATTTGCAAAATAGCCACCGGAATCGACGACTCAGCATGGGAATCGTCGACTCTTGATTGTGAAACGTAGGATCTATCAGAAGATCCTTGAAGATATTTGGAGAATTTTTTGCAAATTTTCCAATTAAGGAAATATATCTCCCAAATTTGCAAAATAGCCACCGGAATAGTCGACTCGGGCGTGATTTCAGGGATTTGGAGATCGATTTTCGATTCCCTCCCTTGCAATTTTTGGATTTTCTAGGGGGTTTTTACAATTTCCCTAGGGGCTATAAATAGTGGTGAACGCTTCACACTTCTCACTCCACTTTTCCCCAATTCGAATCGCCTACCAAAACCCTAGAATTTTCTGTTGCCGATTCCCCAGTTCTATTCTTATTGAATCGACGACTCCATGAGATGGCAAGTCCAAAACCTAGCCTTACTGCTGCTGAGACTGCCTCTATGGTAGCGGAGATGTCCCAAGATACACTCGTCGAGGCGTTGAATGCCGTCGAGTCTCCGATTCCGTCTTCTCCCAGAGACGTTGAATCGTCGATTCCGGTTGTTCCATCCTCTGGCGACCATTTGAGTGCTTCTGTGCACGAGCTGTTGGAGCCTCTGGCTGGGTCGACGATTCCCTCTGCGAGGTCGACAATTCCGGACAAGGTTCCGGAGATCATGCCGGAAGTGGAGTAGAGAGAAATCCCTGGTGAGTCGACGATTCCCTCTTCGGGGTCGCCGATTCCCAGGGTTTCAAAAAAGAAGACCTCCTTCAAGAGGAGGGAAAAGTTGGCCACCGACTCTGAGGCCTCAAACATCCGTTATGAGTTGGCGACTAGGCCAGTTGAATCGACGACTCCAGTAGATGAGTCGGCGATTCCCATTCAAACAATGGATAATTCAACTACTGCGCCACTGATGGTGAATTCCGAGAGTGTCATCGTGTCTGGAATGAACCCTAATAAGCGACCATCTCAGAACGATGGTTCAAAAAAGAAGAAGAGACGACGAAGCCATGATAAAGGCAAAATCTATGTGCCTGGCCAAGAGGAGGCCGAGAATCCTCATAATGTAAACTTTGACGAGGAACTCGTCATCGATCGTGGAATTCCCGGCCCTGCTCCAGATGAGGGTCGTCGTGAAAGAGAAAGAACTCCTCTATCTCCAGTCGAGATGGATTTAGGTCGAGATCCCGATGCTAATCCCCCAAACTATACTGGGGTCGTGAATCCGACCGAATATGCGCATTGTGAGTCGTATGTCAATGGTGCGACACAACTGCTCCCTGTCGACCGCTCGGGCGAGGGTCGATTTGAACAAGTTATGACCATAGCGACGCTTACGCGTCAATCTGAAGTGCATCTCCCCTCCATCCTCAGCGCGAAAGAGGCTCGAGATCTTTTGAAGGGAATGAAGATTTCTAGACATCTCCTCTTCTGGATGTCGCAATACCAACCTGCGAACCTTCCACCACTGGGGTTCCATGCTTTACCCAAGATGTACTTCAAGCATTTCCCTGAGCTACCCATTCCGGAGCTCATGAGTGAATTATTACTTTCTTTTGAAGTCTCGCTGTCATAATTACCAGCGGGATTCTTTGTGACGTTGAGAGGCTTCTTGAACATTTGTTGGAGTCTAGGTGTTACCCCTACCCCGTACCTCTTCCTCAACTACTACAAGTTGTGCAAGGATGGGAAGGTTGGATCGGGTCGTCTCGGGTTGGCGCGACGAAACCTCGATCGCAACTTGGTCGATGATCTTCCGACTAACCATGGAGTGTGGAAGAAAGAGTTCATTTTTGTAAATTCTGAATTTCATCCCGGGAGTCGGGAAGTTTGGGCTGATCCGAATTGTGCAAAGCTGAGCGTGAATCTGGGCTTGATGGCGGACGATGTGATCGCCACCACCAAAATATCCAAGGTCCTGAAAGATCACCACCTGCCCCGTGGCGTGCCTTTTGTCCTCTGCCAGCGTGAGGACTTTACATTTGAAGATGTTGTGGAGGTTCATAAACCTCCCACAAATGAAGAGTTGGCGAGCGGAAAGAAGCAAACACTTCTATATTTTGATGCTGCCGCTCCGCACATGGCCGCGATATATCGACGGGCGAAGCTGGTCAGACTGGAAAAGAAAGCCAAAGCTCCTAAGGTCCGGAGCATATTTGAGAGGGGCTCAAGCTCTCGAGCCGTACCTGAGCGGGCTGGTTTCACACCCTATACGAGTGGCATGCCCCTTCTTGACTTCATGGCTGATCCACAAGTCAGGTCGGATGCCATGTCCATCTTAATGGCGAAATCTGGAAGATAGGTTCGGAGTGAACTCATGACAGCTCTGAATGCTGTAAGTGCTTCTATCTTCCGAAAACATCTTTTTACTTATATATATTTTTTTGTTTGCTAATCTGTTTTATTTTTTATGTAGGCTTGCTACATGGCCCATGCTTGCTTTGGCATGGACTCGATAAATGACGTCCAGAGGATTCAAGATCAATACAATGAACTGGACGTCAAGTACAAGCATAGCGAGAAACAGCTGGGCAAGCTGGCCCATGTCCAAAGAAAATTCGAGAACCTTAGAGACAACGTCATCCCAAAGAAGGAGAAGACGATTGAGTCCCAGAAAAAGGAAATAGATGATTATGTTGCGAAGATTCTGGGACTCCGCAAAGAAAAGAAGGATGCCTCTAAGCAAATCGATGACATGCGGGCCCAGCTGGAGATGGAGATTGGAAATGTGGTTTTATCTGAAGCCACAAATGCGAATCTGAGGAGCACTAACTCTGAGCTGGAGAGGAAGTGCGATGAGCTGAATGACCAACTCACTCACTCTAAGGAGGAGTTGGAAGGTGCGAAGAAGGAGAACTCCGTGCTGAAGAAGGAGAACTCCGCACTTCTGGAGAAGGCTAAGGACTTGGAGTTGGATAAGAAGTATCAATCCGATCAACTCCAAGAACTTAGCTTCTTTGGTACCTCAGTGTTCCCATCACTACCCGAAGACTTTATCTCGGATATCATGACATGGATAGACGAGCATCCCGAAGAGAAGGAGAAAAACAAGGATGCCCTCGACAAGCTAAAGAACGACGAAGAAGATTAGAGATTTTTTATTTCTTCTTAGCTTGTAATTTTTGATATGTTTTTTTTGTAATCTTTTGGAACTCAATATCAACTATTTTGCTTTCTAAATTAATTGTTTGTTTAATTTAGCTAGATTCACAAGTCGTAATTTAGCCTCTCTGGATGTAAATTAGACTCTGCTAACCCTATCGCTAGCCACTCTGGGCGTAGACTTGGTTGTACGAATCGTAGCTCAGTCTATGGCTAAACTCGTGAAATAAATTAAACTTCACAACTAATCAAGACTCGCAAAACTAATTGACGTAGTGAGTTGGAGATACAAAAAACTGTCGGGAATTTTAGCTAAGACTTAGAATTTTCTAGACTAAGTGACGTAAGCACTTAGAACTTTTTTCGATCCTAAGACTCTAGATTCCTTAATATGTAGTTCAACTCTGGCCGAAGCGACGGAGTAACTTTTTACCCTCATCAAGGTCTTAGTGACAAGATGGGGTTGAATCGTTAAGGCTATAGCGACAAAACGATTCTTAATCTATTAAGGCCATAGCGACATAATAGATTCTGGTAAGTGTGGTGGGTACTTAGAACCTTTTGGGGTTGGGTTCACTTGTACTTATCAACTACCTAAGACTACACTTTTAGACCCTAATGTGTAGTTGAACTCTGGCCGTAGCGACAGAATAACTTTTGGACCCACATCAAGGCTAAAGCGACAAGATTGAGTTGAATCGTTAAGTCCAAAGTGTCAAAACGATTTTAATCTATTAAGACCATAGCGACAAAATAGATTTATAAGGTGGGGTGTTAGTTAGAGTCTAGGTAGATGATTTTGCAACAAATATCAACTTTATTGAAATAAAAATTATAAAGGTAAAATCTAATTATTCTACTTTGTAATTTGTACTAACATATATACTAAAAGGCCTTAAGGAATAATGTGTTCAATACTAAGCGTAGCATTGCTGCATATTGTCTGTGTGCCAGATGTAGGGACCTTTGGATGACAACTTATTCCTTGGTCTATTCCTCTCAGTTATGCTAGCCTTCCAATGGATCTACCACCAAATATCATATTGATGGTTTTCCGTGGGTGGTCCTTGCTACTGTCGCTGTCTGGCGAAGGAGAGCGTGAATGCTTCCCCTTCGTGTCAGACTTGCAATTGTCCCAACCTCGGGATCCTTTGACAAAGTTGTCAAGTTCACCCTTCGAGATCAGTTGCTCGACATAAAGCGAGAACTCCCTGCAATAGTCCGTCGAGTGACCATGGTCCTTGTGGAATTTACAGAATCTTCCACCTTTTTAACGGCTATCCTTGGTTGCAGGGTCCATAGAGCGAGGAGCGGGCAGATCTGCTCGGTTCTTCAGTTTCTCAAACAGCTCGCCTTTGCTGATTGTTAGCGGGGTCCGATCCTTCCATGGTTGAGGTGGACCCTTTGCGACTGTTTGGAGGTTTGATACACCTTGTTATCGTGTTTGGGCTTCCATTCCTTTTTGAAAGAATCAGCCGCATTGTCAGTGTATCTGTTCGAGGAGCCATGAAAATTGTTCTTCTCACTGTAGCCCATCTTCTTGAACTTTGGTTTTTTGAAGCTAGTGCTCTCAAGTTCCACTAGCTTGTTTTCATTCTGCTCTTCCACTTCAATAAATGAGTGAATTCGTTGGAAGAGGTCGGGTAAGGTCTCCACTTTATGGAGCGTAAGATTCTGGGCCAAAGGGGAGTAGGGTACTAGCCCATTCATGTACCCCGCTATGGCCAGACTCGGGATTAAGTCGCTCACTTCTGTTATCATTGAAGTGAACTTAATCGTGTAATCCCTTAACGAAAGCTTGTTCTGTCGTAGTGTCAGGAGTGCATTGGCACTGTGTTTGATCCTAATCATCCCCACATATTGGGCGATGAACTTGGATGAGAGATCCGCAAAGCTGGAGATTGATCCAACTGGCAGACCAGAAAACCACCTATAGGCACTGCCCTTGAGAGTGTCGGGGAATGCCCGGCACAACAGTGCGTTATCGGTGGTTTGCGGTTTCAGGACATTGAGGTAGAGGTTGATGTGATCTTTTGGATCACCTGAACCATCATACGACTCTATTCTGGGTACCCGCCAGGTTGGTGGAAAAGACACCTTCAAAAGGTCCTTATGGAAAGGAGCGCTTTTGACTCTCAAGAATTCGACGGGACCGTTGGCGACCGGATTGTCGGCCAGTTTCCGACGGAGGTCTTCCATGAACCGTGTTGTAAGAGTCCTCTCAGTGCGACTCTTACTGGGTCCAGCTCTTGATTTTTATGGTTCTGGACCTTTCTTTTTCTCCGCAGACGGAGAATTGTGAGAGGCCGATTCGCCCGCTCTTTCGCGGGCGATTGTCCTTTGACTCCTTGCTTTCTCGAGGTTGTTAATTCTCTGCTCCATGGTCTCCATGAAGTTAATCAACCTCGCATCTAGAGCGGGAGGGATGGATGTCCGAGGGGGCAAATCAGTTTGAGCATCCTCAAACCTTTTAGTTTGTCTGTTTTGCTGAGGAGGCTCAGTTTGTTCCCCATCGGGCACCACTGAGGATTTGCTTTTGTTCCTCAGATGGTAATCGTGCTTTTGCCTTTCAGAAGTCATGGATGATAAAAACAAATTTCAACCGAAGCGCAGGTATTGACCGAACTAACTCGAAAGAAACCAAGTGGAATCGGCGACTCACTAGGTGGAGTCGGCGATTGCCTGTATGAATCGACGATTTCTTGACACAAAGTCAGCGATTCACCCGAAGGGAATCGAGCCAAACTTTGCGAAGAAAATTTCGCGATTACGACCCGATATCGTAGTTCGATAGTCCCACAGACGACGCCAGCTGATGAAGCACGAAATCTTCTACCAGTAGGCTCGTGGGGTTGCAAGGAGGGTCGAAGGCTTTGGAGTCGACGACGCGCGCTCTACGTCAATGTACCTGCAGAGAGGAGGGGAGTCGGCGACTCAGGTGTGGGAGTCAGCGACTCGGGCTCCTTAGTTTGCTCTGGTTGGAGTGTGTGTCAAGTGTGTTGGAGGGGAATTGTTGATGAATGAGGACCCCCCAAGGGCCCCTTTTATAGGTTCCACGCTATTATGGTGCCCTATTAAAGGTGCCATAATGGCGTGGGCCAAGTCAAGTAACGGCTGGGAGTCGACGACTCAGGTGTGGGAGTCGACAACTCAGGGTGAAGCCATCGATTCCCCATGAGCAAGTTGGCAGCCTACCAGAAGTGATTAACGAGACCTGGAATCGGCGGCTCACCTCTGGAGTCGGCGACTTGGTAGTCCCAGTTGTCGATTCCTAGTGTTAGCTTGAGTACCCGCAACCGTGGATCTCTCTGGGGGTCCGGCATAAAGCGACGGAATCCTAGTCCTTGTTGAAGGACGTTGCTGGGACGTGACTGACGTAATCAGGCATGTCTCACCAGATCTCAAATTCCCATTTGAGATACTGAACAATGCCCCCCCTGACTATTCCATGATGAAGACATTTGGCTGCCTCTGCTATGCCTCAACAAACCAGAGGGAGAACAAATTATCACCCAGGGCAACAACATGTATACTGCTAGGACACTCACCATCCCAAAAAGGATTCATCCTTTTTGACACCAAATCAAACAACCTCCTAGTCAGTAGGAATGTAAAATTCCATGAGGATATCTTTCCTTACCATCACAAGGATCTCATGATCCTTAATCTACCTCCTCATGATTCTCAGAACATTATCGAGGAGGAAGAACCATCAATAATGACATCTTCTGATGAAATGGATAATCCATCACCCTTACCAAGTCCCTCAACAGAAACTGTTCAAACTCAAACAAAAACTGTCCAAACAGAGACTGATCCCTCAGCACCAAACATCACTCCTCCTCCTACACAAACTAGAAGATCAGAGAGAGTGAGACAAAAACCCAAGTTCCTTGAGGACAACTACTACTGTTCCTTTGCAACAAGCAAAGGAACCTCAATAGGGACATCACACCCCATGAACAAACAAGTTTCATATAAGAGGTTTTCTGCAAACCACACCATATACTTGGACAAAATATCATCCAAGGTGGAACCTCAAACTTATAGAGAAGCTTCCACTGCCCCTCAGTGGGTAGAGGCCATGGATAAAGAATTATCTGCCCTAGCAGACAATAACACTTAGGACATTGTCCCTAAACAAAATTACATGAAAACCATTGGATCCAAATGGGTCTACAAAATCAAATATAAGGCAGACGGGGAGATAGAAAGGTACAAGGCCAGACTTGTGGCCAAGGGATACACCCAAAGAGAAAGTCTTGACTACAATGAGACCTTCTCCCCTGTGGTCAAACCGGTCTCTATAAGAATCCTCCTAGACATAGCATCTGTCAAGGGATGGTATCTATCTCTGATGGATGTCAGTAATGCCTTCCTCCATGGAGACTAGGAGGAAGAAATATACATGACACCACCCAAAGATCTCCTCTCAGATGGGGACAAGAGGGTATGTAAACTCAAAAAATCACTGTATGACCTAAAACAGGCAAACAAAATTGGTTTGAAAAATTATCAAAATCTCTATCAAACCTAGGTTTCACCCAATCAAAGGCTGAAACAACTCTGTTCTACAAACAAACAGAAAAAGACTATACATGTCTCCTAATCTATGTGGATGACATAATCATTGATGGAAACAATGAAGAAGTCATCCACAAACTAAAAGAGGATATAAAATCTCTCTTCAACATCAAAGACTTAGGTCACCTAAAATACATCCTTGGGATAGAGGTGTCACACTCCAAAATAGGAATCCATATCTCACAGAGGAAATACACCCTAGACATCCTCCATGAATTTGGACATCTAGGAGTCACCCCATCAAGCCTACCCATGTCACCAAATCCTGACTTCAGGGAGGACACAAGCCAACTTCTAAATGACTCATCCAATTATAGGAGATTAATTGGAAAACTCATATATCTGACCATCACCAGGCCTGATATATGTTTCTCAGTACAGACTCTAAGTCAATTCTTAAATGCCCTAAAACAATCTCATTGGGAAGCTGGTCTCAAGATACTAAAGTATCTCAAAAAATCTCCAGGCCAAAGAATAACATATCTCAGAAATAGAAATCTCTCATTATCTGCCTATTGTGACAGTGACTAAGCTGATTGCACCTTGACCAGAAGGTCAGTGACTGGCTTTTGTGTACTCCTAGGTGGCTCAGCCATCTCATGGAGATCAAAGAAACAGACAACAGTCAAAAATCATCTGCTGAAGCAGAATATAGAGCTATGGCCACCACCTCATGTGAATTAACTTGGCTTCAATTCTTATTAAAAGATTTTGGCTTTCATCAAAAACACATTGCTAAATTATTTTGTAACAATCAATCTGCAATACATATAGCTCTAAATCCAGTCTTTCTTGAGCGCACTAAACATATTGATATAGACTGTCATATTATTAAAGATCGTGTTAAAGCAGGTGATATTGAATTGCAAAAGGTGGCCAGCTGCGTACAACTTGCTGATATGTTAACAAAACCAGCAACGAAAATAATGCTACAGGTTTCACTGTCCAAGCTGGGAATTTCGGATCTCCACTCACCATCAAATCGTAAACCCGTAGGATCAAAGTGGATTTACAAGATAAAATACAAAATTGATGGAACAATAAAGAGATATAAAGCTCGATTAGTAGCAAAGGGATGTTCACATATTGAGGGAATTGGTTGCAATGAGACATTTGCCCCAGTGGCCAAACTGGTCACAGTGAAAAAAATTATAGCGATAGCATCAAACCTAAAGATGGCAACTTCATCAGATAGATGTGCAATTTATGATGCGGATTGGGAAGCATATCCAAAAACAAGGAAATCAATCATAGGATACTGTGTTTCACTTAGAACCTCATTGATTTCATGAGAATCTAAGAAACAGTCAGTGGTGTCTAGATCATCTGTAGAAGCATAATATAGGTCCATGGTGTAGAATCAAAATTGTCGACATAGGATTATATTTTAATCATGTCAATTTAAACCCTAATTACACTATTAATCAATAGGGGTTAAATAAGTCAATCAATATTAAACCTAACTCCAGTTATTTAATTAATCATTTGAGTTAAGGGTTTAAGTCAAAGTTAAAAGTCAAATTGGGAGAATTGCATTTTTATCTTGAATATTATTATTTAGAATAATTGCATTTTTACCTTGAACATTATTATTATTATCTTTTGACACTTTATTCAAGGTATAATATTCCAAGGGGACAAAACACTATTCAAGTTTAAATTTATACAAAGATAAAATTCTCCAACAAACTCTATCCAAGAAAAGCACTATTCAAGATAAGATCAAAGACAGAGCTTGGATTTTTGTGAGAAATCAAGGAGCCATCCATTGAAGATTCAAGGGTGGACATTGAGTGGCCAAGGCTATAAAATAGAAGGGTAATCCCCTCATTTTCACTCACCACACTAAAAGCAAACTCAAGAGCTTTCACTCCACACTTGCCCACACGTTTTTTGCCTCCAAGCTTTCAAGTGCTCAAGTGTCCTAGCTTTCCAAAACTTCAAAAGCTCTCCAACTTCTTCTTTTAATCTTCTTGTTCATCTCTACAAGTAAGAAGTGTTGTTTGCTTAAATATTCCACTCCTTTAATCACCTCTTGTATGTGTCCACTTTGGTTGAGAGAGTTGTCTTAATAATACCAAAGTGTGAGAGAAGGTTTTCGAGTTTAACCATAAAGCTCTAATTTGGTTTTATAGAGTTTCTAGGAAAACTCTTAGGTCGAATCTACCTTGAAAGATTTCTAGATTTTTAAGAGTTCCTTGATACTCTAAGGTACTAGCTTACCCGTAAAAGTTAGAGGTTCTTAAGAGTGCCCTCGATAATCTAAGGTGTGAATCTAACCGTAAAAGACTGGTTCCTAAGCGAAGTAGCCTTAAAGCTTAGAGAGGTTTTTAAGAGTTTCTTGATACTCTAAGGTACTAACTTACCCGCAAAAGTTAGAGGTTCTTAAGAGTGTCATTGATACTCTAAGATGTGAGTCTACCCGTAAAAGACTGGTTCCTAAGCGAAGTAGCCTTAAAGCTTAGAGAGGTTCTTAAAAGTTTCATTGATACTCTAAGGTTTTGCCATAACCTTTAGGCGAGTGAATTCCGACAGTTGGTCGGGACTGAACTAGCCCTTGTTTGGGTGAACCAATATAAATCTCTTGTGTTGTTCTTTGTTAACTTTAGTTTTTATTTTTCATCTAAAAACAACTAAACAACACTTAATTGAAAAGGATCCCTTTTCCAGTTATCTGGTCAAATACAGAGGTTGACTACTTTACGCAGATCCCTCATCCAGTTATCTGGTCAACTATCTGAGGTTATATTCATTGCTTTAAATCCTTATTTATATATTTGTTCAAGCATTTACTTATTATATATATCCAGTTATCTGGTCATTTACTTGCTTATCAATATATTCAGTTATCTGGTCATTTACTCTACAATACAATTTGTGTTTACAATATAACTTAGTACTCATATACTATAGTTACTTGTAAAACACTATCAAGCAAGTTGACTTAGTATTAATATACTGTGGTAAACTTCGAAGAGTAATAATTACATTATTATATCAATCAAAGTTGTAATATCTCTATATCATTATTGTTCAACCATTTGTTTATTAAGTGTTTACAGGTAATTCCGCAATCAACCTGTATAAATCGAAAAGAGGCTATTATCCCCCCTTATAGCCTCGGATCACGATCCAACAAGTGGTATCAGAGCCAAGTTCCGTTGAAGTCAGACTAACATCTTACAACAACAACTATGGCTTCAAATTAAATGGTGAAAACATTACTGGTCTTGCATCGAACAAACCTCTCAGGTTCGATGGAGTAAAGTATGACTTCTGAAAGAACAAGATGAAGTTATACTTAACGTCAATCAACAATGGAGTCTGGAAAATCATATTGGAAGATTATGAGATTCCAACAAGCAAAGAAAAGACTTGGGGAGCAATGGATATCCTAAAGGAAAACAATAACTCAAGAGCATTGAATGCACTATATGGTGCCCTCAATGAATCTGAGTATAGCAGAATTCGATGCTTGGATACAGCTCACAAGGTATGAAAGGCTTTGGAGGATCTACATGAAGGAACCTCCCACGTCAAGGAAAATAAGCTACTACATGCCACTTCTCAGTTCGAAAGATTCTCCATGAGGGAAGATGAGACTATCGCGGAAATGAACATTCGACTATCACAAATAGTCAATGATCTGGCTGGACTAGGAGATCCAGTAACTGAGAAGAAGCAAGTGAGCAAGATTCTAAGAAGCCTTCCAAACAAATACTACTCAAAGAGGAATGCTATCCAAGAATCTCATGATCTGAATAAACTCACAGTTTTAGAACTTTGCGGAAATCTGATGGCCTATGAAGAAGAAAGATTTATCTCTAAAGCAAAAGAAGAGAAAAAGGACATTGCTCTCAAAAGTCAATCCGATAATGAAGCACCTGATGATGACTTGGCAATGATCATAAATCATTTAAAGAGATATCTCATAAAGAGGAAAGAAAAGAGAAATCCAAGGTCCAACTATCAGAATTCCGATAGAAGAGTGATTAGAAACCACAAAGACTCAAAGGAGCCTATCTGCTACCTGTGCGACAAACCTAGACATATCAAACCTGAATGTCCTCTGCTAAAGGAAGAAAAAGCACATCAAGTACACTGGTGAAATTCCGAGTCAGATCAAGAAGACTGTCTCATGGCTCATGAAAGTGACTCTGAGGTAAATTTTACAAATACTAGATTTAATTCATTAGAAGAAGCATATTTAGAATTAATGAATAAATATAAAGCTGAGAAAAAATTAAGTAAATCATTAAGAATAGAATGCATGAATAAATCACATATTGATCACTCAGTAGAATTAGATGAATCACAAAAAGAATGCATGCTATTAAAAGAAGAAAATTATAAACTCTCAAGTAAATTAAAAAGGGAGGATGAAAAAGTTAAAACACTTAAGAGTCAAAATTTTGAATTACTCGATCTTCTGGAATCTGAAGAAAATCAACCTAAGGAAATAAAAGATGATAGGGTTGAATTGTTAGAATTAAAAATAGATAATTTTGAGAAAATTGTTAGAAATAAAGAAAAAGAAACAATCATGCTTAAAACTGAAATAGAATCAAAGGATAAACTCATACTTGAGCATGAAGAAACTTTACAAAAATTATCTGAAAAACATAACAGCATGCAATTACAAACTGAAAGAATAAATGAAAAAAATAATATTTTTCAAAAATTCTTAAATAGTTCATCCAAGTTAAATAACATGTTGCAAGGTTCAAACTTGGGTCAAAAGAAATTTGGCTTAGGGTTTGAATCAGATGCACCTATTAAAAAACCCTTATATGCCATAACTTATAATGATCATTTTGTAAGAGAATCTAGTTATACAAAACCTTTACATGCTTCAATTTATAATGATTATTTTGTAAGGGATTCTAGCTATATAAAACCCACTCATCTTAAAAAGAAAAATCATCCTAAAATGAATCATCCAAAACAAAGATGGATAACTAAAGATGAGTTAAGAAGTTATAAGCAGATTAAGTATGTTAATTCATCCAGACCCAACTCAGTATGGGTACCAAAGGATTTTTCAACTTTTTCAGAAAAAGCATGTGTCAAAATGGATGTTCGGCAGTGGATGCATAAGACACATGACTGGGGAATCAAATCTACTAACAGACTTGATAGACTTACCTACTACTAAAAAGGTCAAGTTCGCCGACAACAACGAAGGTACAATAGTAGGTAGGGGTAATGTAGAAAATACAGAAAAACCATTCTTAAGAAATGTGTAATTAGTAAATGGTCTAAAACACAACCTGATTAGCATAAGTCAATTATGTGATATCGGTTGTATAGTAAAATTTGAAAAATATAATTGTTTTGTCACTAACTCTGAGGGAGTTATTATTGCCAGAGGATATAGAAAAAGCAATGATTATTCTATAAACTTTGATAAGTCTAAACCAACTCATGACTTCTGCATGTTTGCTGCAAGTGATGAGAAAGTTTTATGGTATAGACGATTAGGTCACACCAGCTACTCAAAACTATCTAAATTATCTAAAGAAGAATTAGTAACTGGGTTGCCTAAAATAGCTTATGAGAAAAGTAATATTTGTGATGCTTGTCAAAAAGGAAAGCAACACAAAAGCTCGTTTAAATCCCTCACAGAAATAACCACTTCTAGACCCTTAGAGCTTCTTCACATGGACTTATGTGAGCCAACCCAAACACAAAGTCTTGGAGGAAAAAGAGGTTCACCTATGTAATCATTGATGATTATTCTCGATATACATGGGTGTTTTTTCTAAGAAATAAAAGTGGAACTTTTGGTGAATTCTCTAAATTTTGTACCCTAGTACAGAATAAAAAAGGTTCATCCATCATAAAAATCAGAAATGATCATGGAGGAGAATTTGAAAACTCTGACTTTGAAGAGTACTGTATATCCAATGGGATAAAGCATGAATTTGCTTTTCCTCAAGCTCCACCCCAAAATGGAGTAGTTGAAAGAAAAAATCGTACTCTTCAAGAAATGAGTAGGTCTATGTTACAAGAACATGACTCCCCTCAATATCTATGGGCAGAAGCTGTAAGCACTGCTTGTTACACTCTCAATAAGGTAATCATTAGGAAAACCTTAAATAAAACTCCTTATGAACTTTGGACTAACAGAAAACCCAAAGTTTCATTTTTTAAAGTATTTGGGAGTAAGTGCTATGTTCTCAGAACAAGGGGAAACCAAGATAAATTTGTACAAAAATCTGATGAAGGAATCTTGGTTGGATACTCAAGAAAAAGCAAGGCCTATAGAGTTCTACTCAAAGAAAGACAAACATTGATAGAATCTCTACACGTTGACTTTGATGAATCCATCTCTGTTCCAAACACAGAAAAATGAGGAATTGAAGTCACTCAACAAGTGTCACCGGACACTCCTATAGAAGAAGATGATCAAGAGACAATCATCTCTGAACTTCCATCAAATAGGAATCTTAGAAACCCACACTCCGCAGAATAAATCATTGGAGATCAACACACCGGAGTACAAACAAGATCATCTATACAAAGCAATTATGTTCTAGATTGCTTTACATCTCAAGTCTAAGTAAATCTATGAGTATTTATAAAATTAATATGATTTAAAAAATCCTATGATCATTCGCATGCTAAGTTCTACACACACATAAGCTTAATATATATATATATATAATAATCATCTAATAAATACATGCTTTATAAAAATATCTTATGAAATATTCAACTACATTTAAAGTTATATGCTAGTGATCATGCCTTCAATACTAAAGTCATTTACTCATACACATATCATCAATCATTGGTGTTGGTACCATGGACCGCGGACCGCGGCCCATGGACCGAACCAGACCAGCCGGCCCAGACGGACGGACGGGCGGGCGGACGGACGGACGGGCCCGACCGTACGAGCCCACGAGGCCCAATGACAACAAGTGAAGGCTATAAATACCTCCCCTGATCCAACTGGGGAAAGGGGGTTGACAATTCTGAGAGAGTGAACACTCGTGAGTTGAGGTTGTGGGCTTACACCCGCGAGCACACACACCAACAGTGGTGAACCTGACGTGAACCGAAATACATGGCGGCCGGAGAGAAAAGGATGACGAAGAGCGGTTACCAGGTGGGGGAGAGCTCCAAGCGACCCGAGCGGGAGGCGGAGGAGTATCGGCCGGAGCGACGTCACTCCCGGGACCGGTACTCAGAGGAAGTAAGAGCCAACGAGGAATGGGACGACGAGGATAGACTGCGGATGGAGATCGAGGAGATCAGGTACGGTTGGGAGTCACCCGAGAAGAGCCGACACAAGTACGAGCACGTTCAGCTTCGGGCCAGGGGAACGCGGTCCCGGTCGCGATCCCGGGAGAGAAGGGAGAAGGAGCGCGAGAAGCTCCGACGAAGAGAGCGCGCGGAGGAGAAGGATCGCGCGGAGAAAGAGAGCAAACGAGAGAGGATGCAGCTCGTGGAGCTAATATCCAACCTACAGGAGAGCCAGCGTCAACTGCAAGAGCAAGTCCATCAGCTCACGGTGACCCCGCATACCCTGGAGTCGGACGGGGGCGGGGGAGGGGATCCCATGTACGGGCGACGACGGACGGGCGACGGACGGACGTGAAGCGCTAACGAACAGACGGGCGACGGGCGACGGACGGACGAAAGGAAAACGCGGACGACGGACGGGCGACGGACGACGGACGGCCGCCGGACGACGGACGGGCGACGGACGGACGACGGACGGACGACGGACGACGGACGGACGACGGACGACGGAAGGACGGACGGACGACGGACGGACGACGGAAGGACGGACGGACGACGGACGGACGGACGACGGACGGACGACGGGCGACGGACGAAAGGACGGACGACGGGCGACGGACGAAAAGAAGGACGGACGGACGGACGAGCCCGCCGAAATCCGCACAGCCCAGGCCGCTCCCTTTAAAAATATTGAGGTAGAGGAAAAGGGGTAGCCCGCCGAAAAGGCCGGAGG
>LFYR01000852.1:5888-50817 GCA_001185155.1 Zostera marina | reverse complement strand
CCACGTGAGATAATCCGCACGGCCCAGGCCGCTCCCCCGGGAAAACGAGAGCTGGAGAAGCCCGCCGAAAAGGCCGGCGGAGAGGTCTTGAGGTCGGACGACCACGTGAGACAATCCGCACGGCCCAGGCCGCTTCCCCGAGCAAACGCAAATCGGAAAAGCCCGCCGAAAAGGCCAACGGAAGGTCCCCGGTGCCGCAAGGCCACACGGGAACGTCCGAAGGGCCCAGGCCGCTTCTCCGAAACAAACAATTGAAGGGGAAAAGCGAGAGCGAAAGGCAAACGGGGAGCGAAAGCTAGAGGAAGAGGGAAAGCGACCAACGATCAAGCAGAAAGCGAAAGAAGGTGGATCTCGGCGGAGCGAAAGAAGGACGGACGGACGAGCGAAAGCGACGGGCGACGGACGGACGAAAGGGGGGCGGACGGCCCCAGGCCCCCGGGCCTGCCAAGGAAGGGGGGAGTACTGTTGGTACCATGGACCGCGGACCGCGGCCCATGGACCGAATCGGACCAGCCGGCCCAGACGGACGGACGGGCGGGCGGACGGACGGACGGATGGGCCCGACCGTACGAGCCCACGAGGCCCAATGACAACAAGTGAAGGCTATAAATACCTCCCCTGGTCCAACTGGGAAAAGGGGGGGAGAATTCTGAGAGAGTGAACACAGGAGAGTTGAGGTTGTGGGCTTACACCGGCGAGCACACACACCAACAGTGGTGGGCTTACACCGGCGAGCACACACACCAACAGGTATCTAAACTATCGAACCTCTTATGGAGATTGGTGATACAGTATCCCGAACCCGGTCACAACTTACCAGCAACTAGAAGTCCGGATAGTCTGAGATAAGTTGAGGTACCTATTCTAGGATTGGAAAGGTCCCAAGTCGAATTCTAGGAAGATCGACTTTCCCAAGGATTGACTTCCCTGGGATCGACTTCTGAATAAAGTCGAATCCCAGGAAAGTCGGATCCCCAGAAAGTCGATCTCTGAAAAGTCGACCTTGGGTCCCGATCTGATCAGTTAGGCAGTTACTGCCCAAATGACCAGATTACCCCCATAAGAATCCCTATAAATAGGAAGCACCCCCACTCATTGAAGGCAAATGATTTGGAGTAGAGAGTTCCTAGCGAAGCAGAGCTCTGCGCACTTGAGTTCCGGTACGATTTCCCGCGGAGTTCCCCGCTTGGCGCTTGCTGAAGCGTCTTGGAGTACTGATCAGGTTTCGCCCTCATCAGAGATTATAGATTTGAAAACTTCTGACGGCGGATACTATTAAGGAGGGGAGTTAACATCAATCCATTTTATGACCTCTGTGAGACAATCGATGAATCCATAGACCACATCTTTTTCACGTGCACATATTCGGAATGAATTTTCAAGGAAACAATGAAAACGGCTAGATCGAGGTATCAAACCGTTCAACTCTACCAACAGTTTATAGACAATTGTTGTCAAAATTTCCAATGCAAAAAAGAATTTAAAGTATGGGGAACTGCTTTCGATCGATTGCAGCGTCAGTGGCATGTGTATGACATTTCGAAAGAGAGGAACGGAAGATTAAAGAGGGGGAGAAACACAATAAAGAATTAGTGCTTCGTTCATGCCTGGTAGTAATGGTAGACATTGCATTCAAGGAATCGAAATACATAAAATCTCAGAAAATAAGGCAACAAGTTAAGGCCTTCTTACGTTGGGAGTTCTATATATGCCACGTCTCTAGAAGAGGATACACGGGGAATAGGCTGAAGTGATTTAAACTATTTATTTTCTTTTTACTCTCACTCTGCATTGCATTTCATTTCTTAATATTTTTACTGTGAACTATTTTTCTATATCAATACAAAATACTTCATCTAAAATAACTGTCTATAGATAGCCTAAAACAACTATGGATTCTGGATTATCGTATCCATCAACCATATGAAAACTAAGGTAAATGATGCCTCCTTCAGGAATTTAATAAAGTCCATTTATGAAACTTAATTTGTACAAACAAATATTAATTCATGTTTTATAGAAAATCTAATGACTCTAATTTTACAGATCTTTACTAATTAAGGAAATTAATTCAAATATTAAGGTTTTTTAGAGTCCAATTCTCGTAATTGGAAGAGGAAACGCCAAGACGATTATGATCTTGTAGAGTAATACCAACTCTGTCCCTTTGATTGGACAGACGACTTATCTTGAAAAAATAAAATAAAAGCCTCACTGAAGGAGGCATGCTAAGAACCTATTTCGTAAAATCCCTAACAAAGTGGTAAACATCCCTCCAAATTGAGAGAGTGTCACACCAGTAGAAAGAAGACTTTCACTTCTTCCCCAAACACGAAAATGCTTGAAATAAAGTGCACTAACAGCTTGAAACCATGGAGGAGGGGGAAGAAATTAGGGTTATTTGTATAACCTAATTTCTATGTTAGTCATTTGGGTTAATACCCTTTGTATTAATACTAGTGTATGTAATTAGATTTAATCAATCAATTTGATTACACTTCTTCTAATCTTCTTATATCTAATGCCCAATTGTTTTCTTTTATTTCTTTGGCCCATCTGGATTTTATTGAAACATTTGCAGTTTTATCCTTGCATTTCATTTTCTTTATATTCTTGACAAACCTGCATACCTGTGTTTTATCTAATTCACATATTAGTCCAATCAGTGTTAATTAAACTTTGTTATGTAGTGTTAATTACTTCTTTACTCCCCCCTCAAGCACTAGAATAGATATTTATAATTTCAAGCTTGACAGAGGTTGAAGTAATTTCATTCTCTCCCATAGGTTTAGTGAACATGTCTGCCAATTGGTACCTTATTCCAATTTGCTTAAGACAAAATACTCCTTGGGTAATTAGTTCTCTAATAAAATGACAATATATCTCGATGTGTTTTGTTCTTTCATGAAACACAGGGTTATTAGCTAGATTGATTGCTGATTTATTATCGCAATATATTGTTGTTTCATTATAAGTTTTGATTTTCATTTCTTTGATTAACTGATGAATCCATATTACCTCACAGGCTGTTTGAGCTATTGCTCTGTATTCAGCCTCACATGAGGACCTTGATATTATTGCTTGCTTTTTAGATTTCCAGGATATGACTGAATTTCCAATTAAAATGCAGAAGCCAGTTACTGACTTCCTGCTGATTTGGCATCCTGCCCAATCAGAGTCACAAAAGGCATGAATGCTTAGGTCTTCACTATTTTTGTATAAGATTCCTTATCCTGGTTCACTCTTTAGATATCTCAGTATTTTAAATAATGCTTTCAGATGAACCTCCTTTGGTTCACTAATGAACTGGCTGAGCCAGTGAACTGCATAACTCAGGTCAGACCTAGTGATAGTGAGATATATAAGTTTGCCAACTAGTTTTCTATAAAAAGTTGGGTCTCCAATTTATTTGGATTCACTTTTAAGGTCTATATTTCTTTCCATTGGTATTTTGGATTCTTTTGCTCCTGATATATATGCCACTTTTTTCAAGTATTTCTAGTGCATATTTCCTTTGAGATAATAGGATTCCTTCACTAGAATAGGATACTTCTATTCCTAAAAAATAGTTTAGTTTCCAAAGATCTTTCAATTTAAACTTATTTTCTAATTATATTTTAAGGATGCTTATTTCTATCTCATTACTACCTGTAATGATTATATCATCCACAAACAATTAAGTATATTATGTTTTTATTTTTCTCTCTTATAAAGAGAGAGTAATCTGATTTGGTTTGTATGAAGTCAAAATCTAGTAGTTGTTTCTAAACTTCTCAAACCAATTTCTAGAGGCCTGTTTAAGGCCATATAGAGATTTGTTAAGTTTGCGTACTCTCTTGTCTCCTTCTATAAGTAGGCCTTGGGGTGGCTTTAGGTATACTTCCTCATGGAGATCACCATGAAGGAAAGCATTATTAATATCAATTTGGTATAGGTTCCATCTCTTTTGTACTGCAAAGGCAATTAATATTCTCACTGTTGTCATTTTTGCAACAGGTGTAAAAGTTTCATAAAAATCCAAACCTTCTTTTTGAGAGAAGCCTTTGGCTACTAGCCTTGCTTTATATCTCTCAATTTCTTTATTTAAATTGTATTTGATTTTGTATATCCACTTGGATCCTACTACCTTCCTTCCTTTGGGAAGTTCAGTTATGGTCCAAGTGTTGTTTGAGATGAGGGCTTCCATCTCTTTCTTCATTGCATCTACCCACTTTGGGTTGTTTGATGCTTCATTAAATGATGTTGGTTCAATATTTTTGTTGATTTGTTTTAGGAACTCCTTATGTTTATCATTTACCTTATGATATGACATATAATTGCTCATAAGTTATTTGGTTTTCTTGGATGGATCATCATCCATATGAAAATCCTCAAAATGTTTAGGCTTGGTTATTAATCTGTCCAACCTTGTTTGTTTTGGATTTTTAGTTGTTATAGTTTTAGATTTATCATTTTTAGTGATTTGATCTTGGTTTTTATTAGCATGATTATTTTCATATTTTTCTGTATTACATTGGCTGTTAGAATCTTGAATTGAAGCTTCTTTAGAGTTACTCTGTATTTCTGAGTTTGTTAAAGTTTCTTGCTGTTCTGGATTCCAGCTTGGTGTATTTTGTGGTATGTTTATAATGTTTATATCAGTTTGATTTTCATCCTTTTCATCTGATATAAATTGTTTTTCCAGTGTATTTTGGAACTGACCAGACTGGTTATTTCCAGTTATACCTGGTCTGTTTTCAACAATGATTCCATAATCTGAATTTTCATTAATTTCATCCGAAAAACTCTGATTTTCATTTGTATTTTGGGTCTGGCCAGACTGGTTATTTCCCGTTATACCTGGTCTGTTTTCCAAAATAATTTCAGACTGATCTGAATTTTTATTTTCAATATTTCATGTTATTTTCAGACTTGATATTGCCTTGGGTTGGTGTGTATTGAATATTTCTTGCAATGGAAAAATATTATTTATTTTATTTTGTTGGTTTTTAGGTGTTGTTTGTTGGAATGGGAAAACATCTTCCCTAAAAACAACATCTCCACTTATGTAGAATTTCTAATTTTCTAAGCTAAGTATTAGATATCCTTTTATATTGGAAGTATATCCCATAAATACTCCTCTAAAAGTCCTTGGGGAGAACTTATGTTCTTTGTTGTGTATTGTTGCATTACACATACACCCAAATGTTCTTAAGAAATTATATTTTGGTTATTCTTTATGTAGAATTTCAAATGGGGTTTTATTATCTAGGATTTTAGATGGGATTCTATTTATTATGTATGTTGCATCCAAAATACATTCTCCCCAATATTTTAGGGGTATGTTAGCTTGTATGTGTAGAGATCTAGCTATGTTTAATAGGCATCTATGTTTTCTTTCAACCCTTGCATTTTGTTGAGGGTTGTAAGGGCATATGAGTTGGTGTATAATTCCAAAATCTTCAAGCATATTTTTAAATTTATTGGATTTAAATTCTCCACCATTGTCACTCCTTATTATCTTAATATTTTTGCAAAAAAAATTTCTAACTTTTATGATGAATTTCTTTATGCATTCATAAGCAAAATATTTATCTTTGATTAGATAGATCCAAGTTGTTCTACTTAGATTTTCTACTATAGTTAGAAAATATTTAAAACCATCATGAGTGTCAATTGGGAACTTGCCCTAAATGTCTATGTGTATTAGATCAAATAAAAATTTACTTGTTGTATTACTCTTAGTATATTTGAGTTTATTTTGTTTAGACAATGGGTAAACATCACAATCTTTATTTGAAAAATTTCCAGAATTACAATTATTTAAAACAGAATTTTTAACAATTTTATTTAAACTACAATCTATTTGTTGGTTCTTGATCAGCATAGCAAGCTTTTGATTGGAGATATGTTCAAGTCTGTTATGCCAGATTCTAGAATTTAGGGAAGCATATACAAATTCAGGAAAAACAGGGTTGTAAAGATAAAGTCCATCTTGACACCTACCCTTTCTAATCACTCTCCCGGACTTGCTTCCTTGAAAATAACAATTTTCATTGTCAAATAATATTTTTAGATTATTGTTCAAGGTTAGTTTATTGACTGATATTAGGTTCACCTTGAACTGTGGTATGTATAAAACATCTTCTAATATTATATCCTTGGAAAGTGTTATTTTTCCTATGGATTTTGTTCTACATATCTCACCACTTGGAATGGTGACAAAATGATCACCTTTTTCAGTGGGTGGATTATCAAAATACTGAAAATTCTCAGTCATGTGTTAGGAAGCTCCAGTATCTATAATCCACTCTTTATTAACATCTATCACATTATTTATATAATTCATATTTTTAAAATTTAAAACACTAAAAAGATAATTCATACCATTGGACTTTATGAAGTTTCTGAGCATGAGGAGTTCTTCATTGGATATCCCTTGTAAGACAAATGTAGAGGCTTGATTTGCTTATTCAATTTTAGCCTTTTTGTTCTTGTTTCCTTTCTTGAAACTATCCTTATTCTTATCATTGGGAAATCCTATGATATGATAGCAATCCTTTCTGATGTGTCCATAGTATTTATAATTGTCACAATACTTGGATGTGTCCAACTTCTTGCCATTCTTGCCAAATTACTCTTCTTCTTCTTTTTCATTGACCTTTTTAGCAAATAGGACAGATGACTTTATGCTAGATTTTTCACTTTTGTCTCTAAAGTTTGTTTTCTGTTTTTCCTCTTGTACGATTAGATAAATTTTTTTGCTCATGCTAGGTAGCTTATCATAAGATAGGATCTATCCCCTTAAGGTTTTAAAGTCCTCATTTAGTCCCAATAGGAACTGATGGGCTTTGTCTTTTTCTAGTTTATCATTGTATTTTGGGGTACATGTGCTAGCTCTAGTTTTTGATTCCATTAAACTTTAAATTTATCATAGAAAACTATAATAGTATCACTACCATGATGCTAATTATTTAAATCATACCTGACTTGATTCACTTTGGGGGCATTTTCTTGGTTATACCTTTTTTTGAGGTCTTTCCATGCTGCATTTGCCACTTCAGTATGCATCAATGTAGAATATCTGAGAAGAAACAGAATTCACTATCCAAGATAGTATTAGACCATTGACAGTCTCCCATTCTTCAAATTCTTTGCCATTAACATCCTCTGGTTTCTTTACTTTGCCATTGATAAACGAAATTTTACGCCTAGAGATCAATGACAACCTCATCGCATTGGCCCAACTGCCATAATTTGACTCACCAATGAGTTTATCCGAGACCATAAGTGCCCCTGGATGGTCGTCGGAATTCAGATAATAGACTGATTCCCGATTGTTGATTGCAGAGATATGACTTGATTTTCTGTTCTTGCTAGAACGGTGTGATTTATGATGAGTTTTATGCCTATGTTTAACAGATAATGGGGACTTACAACGAGGTCATCGCATGATCAATTGGGACGTCGCCGTCGCAGCACTTGAGTCAGATGAGGCGCCCCTGTCTTTTGTAGAAGCATCGATGGAGACTTCATTTCTGTCTGCGGAAGCATGGCCGGATTTGTTACCAGCAGATACCATATTAAAATGTAGAACTGCACTTCTTTATCTGTGAGGAAGAGCTACACCGGAGCCGGCAGGAATTGCTCGCCGGACGATGAGGAATCGCAAAGAGGAGGAAGAAATTAGGGCTATTTGTATAACCTAATTTCTATGTTAGTTATCATTGTAGGCTTGTAGCAGTAACTGAAGATTAGAAGAAGTGTAATCAAATTGATTGATTAAATCTAATTACATACACTTGTATTAATACAAAGGTTATTAACCCAAATGACTAACTAACACTAACTGACACAACTAACTATCTTACTGGACTTAAACATTATGGACCTAATTATTTTCTTTTATTTCTTTGGCCCATCCGGATTTTATTGAAATATTTGCAGTTTTGTCCTTGCATTTCATTTCCTTTACATTCTTGACAAACTTGCACACCTGTGTTTTAACTAATTCACACATTAGTCCAGTCAGTGTTAATTAAATCTGTTAGGTAGTGTTAATTACTTCTTTACGAGCATGCATATTGTATTCTCAAAAACAACGTCATTATTAGAAACTTCTCACTCAATGCGAAGTTCCTGGTCAATTAAATCAACATCAATATCCTGATTATCAGTATGGTACACCTTGTCTAGGAGGGCGCTCGATCACACTTAGACTCCTTATTTTTAGAGCCTCTCTTTTTCTTTTTTCGGCCATACTCATCGGTAGCCTTATGCTTGCATCTATCAACAACCGACCGGTTTGGTCGCGGCATCTCTCCCTCTTTGGGGATAGTATCAAACGACGACCTACTACTAGAAGGTAGACTTGGGATTATGTTTGTACCCAACAATATATCTTGAATACTCAGAAAAATAACATTAGCACTCGCCGATGTTAGGGAAGTACTCGGCAATACCATGGCATCAATCGTCGAGGTCAGATTCTTCTTGTTTCTAAAATGAATTCCATTCGCGATTTCACAGGAGCTTTCACCAATATGGATATCATCTCGTTTCTGGAAATCATAGACTTCTTCGGAGAAATCGTCGACTTATCAGCAGAGCTGAGACTCAGCTCACGAACGATGCCCTTCAAGGCTTCAACAACAACGAGGTCCGGGTTTGATTCCTTCACGGGATTCCCCGATGTCTCACTCTCTGTGACGAGATCGTCTGTGTCGGGGAGCAGTGACTCCGCGTGAGGTAGGACCACAAGCTTGTCGATATTAAGAGTAGTCTTGGCGATTTTGGTAGTTTTCGACAAAGGCAAACTAGGGATTTCGAATCCATTCCGAAATCGACGAGTAAGCTAGGATTTGGAGGTGATCTTGGAGATTTCTCTCGTGAACTCAAAAGATCAAGTGAGGAATGACACTTGCCTAAACCTCCTATTTATAGCATTGGGAAATTTGTAAAATTTACCCTGCAAAATCAGAAAAAAAATCAGAAAGATATACGCCGAATATATTCTTTAGAAGGAATCGACAATATCCCTAAAAGAATCAGAGATTTTCAAAGGAAAAATATCCAGAAAATATTTGAAAATATTCAAAAGATTTTGGGGGAAAACGACGATTATATTGGTATAAATAAATTACCGAGATCTCTAGAAAAATTACAAAGGCGGAGATTTCCAAACAAACCCTAAGAGCTTCCATAATTCAGACATATAAATCGTCGGCAGGGGATGTAGCACAAAATCAGCTCCCACCATTTCATTTACAAATCCATAGCTCATCGCTTAAACTGAGAATCCCCCATTCATGATAATAAGGGGGTGCAGCATAAAATTATATTCAAAACTCATCGCTTCGACTTGGATAAATCCGTCGATAACCAGAGGGGAGTAACACAAACAAGTTCGTAAATAACCCAACTCTTTGGCTAGGACATTTGCAGCGAATCGAGGGTAAGAGTATCCAAAAAAATCATTTTATTATTTTTAGTGTGTTGTTCTGTCTTTTCCAGGTGTTGTTCCGTCTGAAAAATCCATCGCTTTGGTCCGATCAAAAAACTCTTCGGCTAGATATCAAATCCAACGCTTCGGCTGGATTACAACAGCAACAGTTATAACACTCTCACGTGTCGGGAGGAGGGATACTGATGGTATGCATCCTATCATTTCCCTCTTCCGTAGGGCTACTCATGATACAGGATTGTACACTTGTCATTTCCATCAATTGAAACTAGGGTTTTGCTCGCTTTATGCCAGAACTATCAGAACTGTTAGACCAGTCAACACCAAATAGTTGATTGGTCGTTATTCGATTGGTTAATAATTAGTTACAAATACTAGTTAATAATTAGTTACAAATACTTGTATAAATAATCTGTAATACTGATTAATTAATAAGTTTACAATTCAATCAAATAATCTTCTTCCGGCTTTTCCTTGTTGTCGGAGTTATTTTGTTTCCGTTAAAATCTCTCTGATGAAGAGCGTCTTTCAACATGGTATTGGATTCTCCTCCTTCTACGTCTTCTGCAGGAGTACCTCTGGCCATCCCTGCGGCTTCTCCCTCCCCGAAGATCGTCATGAAGAATATCCGCTGCGTTCTGTTGAATTTTGACAACCTCAAACCATCCACAACTCTTATGGTCACTAATCTAGATCATCCTCAAGGAAAACACACAGTCAACGCGATAGAGTATCGGAGAATTATTGGTTCTCTCCAATATATTACACTGACGCGTCCAGATATTCAGTTTGCGGTCAATTGGCTTTCGCAATTCATGAGGTCCCCAGAAGAGGTTCACTAGGTAGCGATGAAAAGGGTTCTTCGGTTTCTGTCTGGCACACCTCATCATGGCATTATTCTCCGAAAGATGAATGGACGAGGCATCACAACATTCTGTGACGCGGATTGGGGGGAGACACGGTTGACAGGAAGAGCAGAACGGGGTTTCTTATATACGTCGGAGGGACACTTATGTCATGGCTTTCTCGAAAGCAACCCATTGTCGCCCGTTCAACGACGAAAGCCGAGTATCGGGCAATCACGGCCGCGACTCAAGAACTTGAAGCAGTCAGGAGCATGCTAGAAAAGCTGGGAATCCAGGTACCTCTTCCCCTGGAAATCTACACGGACAACCTTGGATCCTCTTTCATCGCGCGCAACCCGATTATGCATATCAAACTCAAATACGTCGCTCTCGACCTCTGGTGAGACATGCCTGATTACGTCAGTCACTCCCAGCAATGTCCTTCAACAAGGACTAGGGTTCCGTCGCTTTATGCCGGACCCCCGGAGAGCTCCACGGTTGTGGAATAAGTGTCTACGTCAAATCCTCAAGTCAACACATGAAAATCGTCGACTGGGACTACTAAGTCGTCGAGTCCAGAGGTGAATCGCCGAGTTAGTCAGTTTTGGTAGACTGACGACCTCACTCCTTGGACTCGCCGATTCCACCACTGGATCGACGACTCCCATAACTGAGCCGCCGATTCCCAGGCGTTACTTGTGGATGGCCCACACCATTATGGCACCTTTAACCGGGCGCCATAATGGTGTGGGCCTGGCGCATTGATTGGGAAACGCCCCTAAGACCCTATAAAAGGGGTCCTTGGGGGTCCTCCCAATCCATCAGCTAATCTCTTGACATCCCCACTCAACCAGAGCACACTAGGAGCCCGAATCGCCTACTCCCACATTGAGTCGTCGATTCCCCTCCTCTAAGGTATTTGACGTAGAGCGCGCGCCGTGGACTCCAAAGACTCTGACACTCCTCGCAACCCCGCGAGCCCCCTGGTAGCAGATTATGTGCTTCATCAACCTCCATTTCATTCGTGAACGAACTTAGAAAGGTGAGCTTCTTTTCGAGCACATACCGGGTGCGGATCAGTGGGCAGATATACTGACCAAAGCACTGGCGCCATCAACATTTCTTCTTCTCCAGCGTCACCTCGTCGGTGTAACTCGGACGACTTGAGTGGGGGGAATGTTAGACCAGTCAACACCAAATAGTTGACTGGTTGTTATTCGATTAGTTAATAATTAGTTACAAATACTGGTTAATTATCAGTTACAAATTCTTGTATAAATAATCTGTAATATTGATTAATCAATAAGTTTACAATTCAATCAAATAATCTTCTTCCGGCTTTTCCTTGTTGCCGGAGTTACTATGTTTCCGTCAGAATCTCTCTGACGGAGAGCGTCTTTCAACAGGAACCTCTCATGGAGTATAAGAACCAAAGGTCTCTATCAGGCATAAATAGGCCAGTAGAACTCGTCAACTCCCTAAGGATATCGCTGAGGTCTAAGAGATGTCGCCTACATGAGTTGATGCCCCTAGGTGCTCGGACATTCCTTCTGGGAAGTCGTCGATCTCATCAGACTCATCGTCAACTTCAAAGGCGTTACGTCCGACCAACCTGGCCATCATAATGGCCACGACGTGATTTCTGTCTTGGATCAAGTCCCTGGAAACCCTATAAAAGGGAACCCCAGTGGCAGAGATGCAAGGCATTAGTTCTTCCCACTCCAGAGCACTCACTCGATCAATCACTGATCTTCTTCTCAAGTCGTCGATTACTCCCTCCAGATCTTGACATATATAGAGCGCGTTTCGTGGACTTTCGAGCCTCTGAAAAACCAAGACGGTCGTTCGCATGAACGCGAGTACTGGTGGAATTTCCTGATCCTTATCAAGCTTGATAGTTGTAGAAAAATACCACTTCATCTTTCTATGATGTTTCACTAAATGAATAATAGTGATTGAAGAAGATCAGCATATATAGTGTATGTTACAAGACTTCAGAATGATTGAAATTTAGGTTACCCAAATAATGTATTGAATCCCAAATTGAATTTGGCACAAAAACCAACAGGTCAGAAGAATTTATTTTGTAAAAATAACACCACCAAACATAGAAAGTTAGTGATTTTGAATGTATACATTCTATCATACCTGGATTAGTCACTTATAAATTGAATTTGAACTTTAACCTGCAATTTTGATAAACATGTCACATGATTAACTATGCATGTCGGTGCTATTCAATTTGAACAAGATGAGAAAGTCAGCGATCCCATCAGGGTAATCGTCGACTTCAAAGACGTAATGTACAACCAACCTAGCCATCATAATGGCCAGAGCGTGATCCCCATCTTGCATCATACCCTGAAAACCCTATAAAAGGGAACCCCAATAATGGAAGATCCAAGGCATCAGTTCGATCATCTTCTCCACTCCAGAGCACTCACTCGAGCAATCGCCGATCTTCTCCTCAAGTCATCGATTACTCCCTCCAGATCTTGGTAGAGCGTGTTTCGTGGACTTTCGAGCCTCTGGCACAACAAGACGGTTGTTCGCACGATCGCGAGCACTGGTGGGATTTCTTGATCCTTATCAAGCTTGATAGTTGTAGAAAAATATCGCTTCATATTTTTTCTGATGTTGCACTAAATATGAATGATAGTGGTTGAAGAAGTTCAACCACTATATATATATAGTGTATGTTACAAGACTTTGGCATAATTGAAATTTAGGTTTACCAAATAATGTATTATATCCCAAATTGAACTTAGCACAAAACTAACAGGTTAGGGCGCAGGATTTATTCTGTACAAATAACACCACCAAACATAGAAAGTTAGTGATTTTGAATGTATACATTCACTCATACTTGGTTTAGTCACTTATAAATTGAATTTGAACTTTAACCTGCAATTTTGATAACTACGTCATGATTAATTAACTGCTCATGCACGCCGGTGCTATTAAATTTGAACGAGATGAGAAAATCAGCGATTCCATCAGGTTAATCGTCGATTTCAAAGGCGTAATGTCCAGCCAACCTAGCCATCATAATGTCCAGCCAACCTAGCCATCATAATGGCCAGAACGTGATCTCTATCTTGGATCACGCCTATGAAAACAATATAAAAGGGAAGTGACAGATCAAAGCCATCATTTCTTCTCCAATCCAGAGCACTCACTCGAATAATCTTTGATTTTCTCCTCAAGTCATCGATTACTCCCTCCATGTCCTGAATTTATATTTTACACCCATTAAAAAAATATCATTTGTCATATACCCCCTTCCTCTCCTAAAAAATGTTAATATATCCATAAAATTTTTTAGACACATCTAAATTTGAAACTTAATTGATAAGAAAAAAATAAAACTATCTTATTTTTCACATCAAAAATTAAAATTTAACATATGTTTAAGGTTTTGAGAAAATAATAGATAATATTAAATGAGAAAATAAATAAAGAATAAGTAGGAATGACCATATGGATATATAAGTTAATCTGATTTGAAACCCGATGACATTGGATAGGTATGTGTGAAATTTATTTACCTGATTAATAGTTTTTACTCCTCGACCCCAAACCTATTTTACCAGATCAAATTTTCGCCCACCCAATTTATCCCGGGAGTTATTTATAAATAAACCCTATATTTTATGGGTAAGTCTTAAAACACTACAAAAAAAAAGACCTTCTATGACGGTCTTTAGATGACGGTTCATCTAAAACGTGACGCGAAAAAAGTTTGGCGTCAATTCATTGATGACGATTTATTTTATTAATGGCGGATGTCCGCCGACTATCTTTGTAACATTAGATGGCGGATTTCCGCCATCATAAGTACGTCAGGCGGTTGCTTGCGTTTATAGATGGCGGATGTGCCTATATATGACTGGAAGAGGGCGGATGTGCCTATATATGACTGGAAGAGGGCGGTTGTGCCTATATATAGATGGCGGACGTCCGCCATCTAAACCTTAGTAAAATAGTATGGATGCACTACAAAAAAAAGGACCTTATATGATGACCTTTAGATGACGGATTTCCGTCATCAATAATTCAGTTGTTTTGATGTCCGCCATCTATTCTTTGAGTCCGCCGAGGAAAGGTTTTGGCTCGACGGCGGTTCAAATTTATTTTCGATGACGGTGTTTAAACTATCCCGTCCAAAATTTCGAATCCCCTCAATATTCAGCCCGATTACCCGATTAAATTGACTTTACATGACGGACATCCGCCATGTAAAGTATTTGGGGAGTCGGGCGGAAAAAGCCCGCCCAAATTTCGATTGGGCGGACTTTCACTTAAGTTCGGGCGAAACTTAAGTGTATCCGCCATGTAAGTATTAAGGTTTATTAAAAACCCCAAATCAGAACAGACGCGTTCTGTTCGATAGTTGAAGTCTGAAGAAGCACCGCCGCCTCCTCCTCCCGGAAGTCGTCGCTTCCCGAATCTCACCGCCGTCCGCACTCGCCGTTGACACCGCCACCTCCTCGCCGATGTCTCTGTTTCCTCCCCGCCGTTCAGGCCGCGGATCGCAACTTCGATTCCTGCAAGTTGAAGGTATAGTTTTTAAATTTTTAATTTTTTTGTATCTTATTGTTTGTTTAATCTTATTCTATCTATCGCTGGTGACTTCATCCTTGATTGTTTGTTAATCTTATTCTATCTATCTATCTATCTATCTATTTTTCTATTTAGATATAATTTGATTGTTTATATATAATTTGATTGTTTAGATATAATATTTCTATTTTTCATTCTTTGATTGTTTGTTATTCATTCCCATTTTTTAGATATACTTTGCTGTTTTGATTTTTAATTTGTGTATTTGTATTTATTATGTGATTTGGTTTATGATTATGTGATTTGGTTTATGATTATGGTTTGTATATTGATGTTAGAGTTTGTGAATCAATGTTTGAATGTTAGAGTTGGTTTATTTATTTTAGGATTATACAGAAAAATTCACGTGCGACACTTACCGTCCCTAACGGAAATGCGGTACGTCGCACATCCACCACCAAATTTCCAATCCACGGCAGTATCTTCGATACTCCACCGTTCCGACATTTGGACATAGTTCCCCCGCTAACGCACGAATCCATATGCAACCAAATTGCACAGCATGGTGCGCAGGCTCGTACGACGTCACCCATCTACTCCGACTGGCCGTTGAGCGACGACCGTCCACGCATCCTGCCGTTCCCATACCACACTGCAGCACTACCACCGTCCTACGGATATGACGTGATATTGGCAACTTCGCTTTACGTTCCTCGCTAAGAAAAAAACACCTTCATCATCCGCTCTACTGGATCAACTGTACGACAGCGCAAATACTTCCCTATTTAAACGCTATTGCCGGTATCGATTTTCATCATCACTGGAACAACCCATCGACGGATTTCAGAATAGACGAAGATCTCCCCCAAATCTGCATCAAAAGGTATTTTTCCCCAAATCTTTTCCGTCTTTCATTGTTTCAATTCGATCTACTCCCAAAATCATCATTAAAATTGAATTTTTCCACCAATACTATCCGTGTTTGATTGTTCCTGTTTTTTTATGAAATCTTTATCAAATCTTTATGAAATTTTTATGAATCTATATGAAATTGAAGGTTTTTTTTAATCCAGTTTTTTTTATTCTTCTGTGTGATTCTATCAATCAATCCTATTGGCCGAATGTCATATGACTTGTTTCTAAGATTAGGATTTGGTTTAGTCATCCTTCATATGAAATTTTTATGAATCTATATGAAATTGAAGGTTTTTTTTAATCCTTCTATATGAAATTGAAGGTTTTTTTAATCCAGTTTTTTTTATTCTTCTGTGTGATTCTATCAATCAATCCTATTGGCCGAATGTCATATGACTTGTTTCTAAGATTAGGATTTGGTTTAGTCATCCTTCATATGAAATTTTTATGAATCTATATGAAAATGAAGGTTTTTTTTAATCCAGTTTTTTTTATTCTTCTGTGTGATTCTATCAATCAATCCTATTGGCCGAATGTCATATGACTCTGTTAGGTCTTCATTAGAAGAGATTAAGAGATCACACTGGTCATCAATATTGAACTGATTTGAATTATGTTTCTTATAGGTTTTCTTTCCCTAACTACTTTTGATAAAAGTTTTTTTTTATAAAACTAGATATTAATATTTCGATGATGCTGCTAATACGAAGATTTTTTTTAAAAAAAGTGTTTAGGATTTGTCATATAATCCTAGTGTACGAAAAGTATACAATCCTTGTGTTTTATGTTATTTTACTAGAAAGTTTCTTATTTATTTATGATCCACATGAAACCAAATCTATTTCTCATTATGCAATTTTTTGTAAATAAAATCAGCCATTGATTTTATTATAATTATTAGTTTAATAAATTGGATGTTTGTTTTTCAGCCATTTAATTTAAGGGCAGGTATTCAAATCCAGTAGTTGAGTCTGTTTTTAAGTAGATTTTTTTTTTGGTTGTTTCTTAAAAAAGTGTTTACGATTTGTATATTGTTTAACCTAACCTCATGTTTTGCATCTTTTATAGAATCTTTAATTTTATGTTATTTTCAGGTGATTATCTTAGATGTTTGTTTTTCATTATGTTTTTTAACGGCCGGTCATTACGTTTTTTTGTTCAGGTCTTTATGTTTTTTAGTTCCGGTCATTTTGTTCAGGTGATTTTCTGTTCATTATGTTTATTATTTGTTTGTTTTTTAAATAACTATTTCGGATTTGTATATTGTTTAACCTAAACTCATGTTTTGCATCTTTTATAGAATCTTTAGTTTTATGTTATTTTCAAGTGATTATGTTGGATCATTGGTTTTCATTATGTTTTGGAACGGCCGGTCATTATTTTTTTTTTTCAAGGTCTTTATGTGTTTTTTTGTTCAGGTAGTTTTGTTCAGCTATTTTTCAGGTCATTATGTATTTTTTTTCTTTGTTTTTTAAAAAACAGTTTAGGATTTGTATATTGTTGAACCAAAACTCATGTTTTGCCTCTATTATAGAATCTTTAGATTTATGTTATTTTCAGGTGATTATCTTGGAAGATTGTCTTTCATTATGTTTTTGAAATGCCGGTCATTATGTTTTTTTGTGCTGGTCATTATGTTTTTTTCGTCAGGTCATTTGGTGCAGGTGATTTTCAGCTCATTATTATTTTTTTTGTTTTTTTTTTTAAAAACTGTTTATGATTTGTATATTGTTTAACATAAACGATTTTCTACCAAGTTCCTGTTTTTCTATTAGTTTTTCTAGTAATTTAAAACGATGTCTGCAACTTGATTTGATTTATTACTTGACGTCAAATATACTACATTTCTTAACAAAATCAACAGACCGATGATTTTATTAAAATTTCTAGTCATTTATATTCTACCTAATCAACTAGTTAATCATTGGATAATGTGGCTGCTATGACCTAGAATGTTTTTTAAATTACAGTTTTTTAAATCACTATAGCTAGTTAATCGTAGTTTGTTATTCTATTTATATTTGGCTGCTAATACTCCATCAATTTATACTAACCTGTAATCGACGTTAGGCAATGAGTTCTAGGAAGAAAAATGCTCCTCATGCCAACCGTGTTCAAAGGCGAGGAACTAATTTGAACGACGTCATTATCATTAGTGACGATGAGTCAGAAGATGGGGTAGTGGCTGATTCCCCAAAGTACAATCCTGTCACTCCTAGACGTCGCTCAAAAAGACCTATAATATCTGCCATACAGAACTCAAATATGCGCGGCTGTTGGCCTGTTAAGAAGAGGAAATCTGTGCTTCAAGGACAGTCCTCGAACTCGACAAACCACCTACATGATTCAACTTCGAGCAAAAATTCAATGGACCACTGCAGGCCCATTTTTTTTAATAATTTACCACAGCCACCATCTCATGTCCTTCAGGAACCTATGCATCTCTCACAATATCGACTGGAAAACCCATATAGCAAATCTATATTACCTGATTTGAATCAGTGTGGGTGGTGCTGGCAAAAAATTCCAGAGGGACATCCAAACTACATGCCACTGATGTCACCTTTACCTGTAGACTCCTCGTCGGACGACGACTATGAGGAAGCTTTGCATTCTTATGAGACAATTGAGAATATTGATCCGCAACAGTGGAAGGATTGGTTCCACCAGTCTTTCAATACTCCTCCCCACAAACGATGATGCTTTGCTATGTCATAGAAATGAAAAAGAGTACTGTTAGGATTTTAATTTTTACATTATCGTAGTTAATGAAATGTACTCTGCAAATTAAGTTATTTAATACTGTATGAATGTATGTATTGGCATATAGTCTTCTGCCAACTACATTCACTCATCAGAATTATTTAACATTTTTAATCTACTACTTATGAAGTTTTAAGTATCCCTATGAAAAACAATATTTGTATCCATGGTCTGAAGTTTTCATATTTACTGCAATCTGAATTTTGAGTAATCATTAGAATTAGTTAAATTCCAAACAAACAATAAGTCTAACTGGTCATCCAAAAAATATCAGATTTTTGGTTGGAATTTAATAACAGTGAATACTAAATCTGGTACTAAAATAACAGTAAATTTAATCTAAATAATCACTTAATTCCTATAAATGAATTAACAATACTAGATCTTATTGAATCACTGTAATGTATTTAATTGATTAAATCATCTAAAAATCAAATATTTAATTGAATGAAAAAACATAAAATTGCTTGTATACTATATACAAGCGCCAATGTTTAATTGAAGAATTAAATAAGTGACTATATGAATTTTTCTAACTATGTTCTTCTTTTTATATGGATACAGGTCTACAAAAGATATTTTTCCAAACAAGGAACATCCAAACATTATCGAGGACTAGATAAACATCTTGAGGTATAACTTAAACCTCGCAATGGTATGTTAAAATCTATGCTACTATGTTGAAATTTTATTAATATATATGCTTCAACAATTTAAATTAGATTATTAATGTCAGAATATTAGAAATATTTTCCATTAAAGGATTCAGATGGTAAAATAATGTATAAAAAACAATGAAATAAGGAAGTTTGGAAGTTTGTAAAAATTCTATTACAAAGAGCACTATACTAGAGTCTAAATAGTATATTGAGCTACGGAGGGGTCCTAGGATAAACTCCCTTGTGAACATATAAAAATAAAAGGACTGTGTTTAAATATTTTTTAAATATAGGAAAAATCCTAAAAATCGATATTAAAGAATAAAAAGACATAAATCTACTAACACCATCATCAATGGTGAACCAATGGAAACATTTCATGATTGGATCATCATATGAAGGAATGTCATCATGATTCAAATAAGTAATATTGAGAAACTATGCATAGGATGACCAGTGAATCAATTCTTCATCCGATCCCTTAAATTCCTCCCACTTCTCAACATCCTTATTGCCAAGTACATACCCTTAAATTGAATTTTTCCACAAATACTATCCGTGTTTGATTGTTCCAGTTTTTTTATGAAATCTCTATCAAATCTTTATGAAATCTTTATGAATCTGTATGAAACTGAAGGTTTTTTATTAATCCAGTTTTTTTTATTCTTCTGTGTGATTCTATCAATCTATCCTATTGGCCGAATGTCATATGACTTGTTTCTAAGATTAGGATTTGGTTGAGTCATCCTTCATTGTGGTGAAAATTAACTCTGTTTTTTTTCTAGTTCTTCTTAGATATCATGGGAGAATGGGAAAGGGTTAGGTTGTAATTGGAAAAGGGTACTTCTTCGACTCTGTTAGGTGTTCATTAGAAGAGATTAAGAGATCAAACTGGTCATCAATATTGAACTAATTTGATTTATGTTTCTTATAGGTTTTCTTTCCCTAACTACTTTTGCCAAAAGTGTATTTTTATAAAACAAGATATTAATATTTCGATGATGCTGCTAATCCGAAGATTTTTTTTCCTTTGTTTTTAAAAAAAGTGTTTAGGATTTGTCATATAATCCTAGTGTACGAAAGCATATAATCCTTGTGTTTTATGTTATTTTCCTAGAAAGTCTCATATTTATTTATGATCCACATGAAACCAAATCTATTTGTCATTATGCAATTTTTTGTAAATAAAATCAGCCATTGATTATATTATAATTATTAGTTTAATAAATAGGATGTTTGTTTTTCACGTGATATATCTTTAGTTCATTATCTTTATTTAATTTTAGGACAGGTATTAAAATACAGTAGGTGAGTCTGTTTTTAAGTAGAATTTTTTTTTGGTTGTTTCTTAAAAAAGTGTTTACGATTTGTATATTGTTTAACCTAACCTCATGTTTTGCATCTTTTATAGATTCTTTAATTTTATGTTATTTTCAGGTGATTATCTAAGATGTTTGTTTTTCATTATGTTTTTTAACGGCCGGTCATTACGTTTTTTTGTTCAGGTCTTTATGTTTCTTTGTTCAGGTCATTTTGTTCAGGTGATTTTCAGTTCATTATGTTTATTATTTGTTTGTTTTTTAAATAACTATTTCGGATTTGTATATTGTTTCACCTAAACTCATGTTTTGCATCTTTTATAGAATCTTTAGTTTTATGTTATTTTCAGGTGATTATCTTGGATGATTGTTTTTCATTATGTTTTGGAACGGCCGGTCATTATGTTTTTTTTCCCAGGTCATTATGTTTTTTTGTTCAGGTCGTTTAGTTCAGCTGTTTTCCAGGTCATTAAGTATTTTTTTCTTTGTTTTTTAAAAAACAGTTTAGGATTTGTATATTGTTTAACCGAAACCCAAGTTTTGCATGTTTTATAGAATCTTTAGTTTTATGTTATTTTTAGGTGATTATCTTGGATGTTTGTTTTTCATTATGTTTTGGAAAGGCCGGTCATTATGTTTTTTTGTTCTAGTCATTATGTTTTTTTGGTCAGGTCATTTTGTTCAGGTGATTTTCAGGTCATTATAATTTTTTTTGTTTTTTTTTTTTAAAACTGTTTATGATTTGTATATTGTTTAACATAAACTAATGATTTGCATTTTGTATACAATCTTTAGTTTCATGTTATTTTCAGGTGATTATCTAGAATGTTTGTTTTTCATTATGTTTTGGAACGGCCGGTCATTATGTTTTTTTATTCAAGTCATTATTCTTTTGGGTCAGTTCATTTTGTTCCAGTGATTTTCAGGTCATGATGATTTTTTTGTTTTTTTTAAAAAAAACTGTTTAGGATTTGTATATTCTTTAACCTAAACTCATGTTTTGCATTTTTTATACAATCTTTAGTTTCATGTTATTTTCAGGTGATTATCTTGAATGTATGTTTTTCATTATGTTTTGGAAAGGCCGGTCAGTATGTTTTTTTGTTCAGGTCATTTTTTTTTTGAAGTCAGGTAATTTAGTTCAGTTGATTTTCAGGTCATGATGTTTTTTTTTTGTTTTTTTTTAAAATAACTATTTAGGATTTGTATATTGTTTAACCTAACCTCATGTTTTGCATCTTTTAGAGAATCTTTAGTTTTATGTTATTTTCAGGTGATTAATTTGTATATTGATTTTATTATAATTATTAGTTTACTAAATTGGATGTTTGTTTTTCACGTGATATATCTTCAGGTGATTCTCTTCATTTAATTTTAGGACTGGTATTCAAATCCAGTAAATGAGTCTTTTTTAAAATCAAGTTTGTTTTCTACCTTATTGCAGACATTTGAGTAATCGGATTTTTTTATCAAGTTCCTATTTTTTTAAATCAATATAGCAGAGATTCCTGTTTTTTTTAATCAAGTTACAGTTTTTTTAAATCACTATAGCAGATATTCCTGTTTTTTTTAATCAAGTTCAAGTTTTTTTAAATCAGTATTGCAGATATTCATGTTTTTTTTAATCAACTGCCAGTTTTTTAAATCAACTACCAAGTTCTTGTTTTCCTGTTAGTTTTTCTAGTAATTTAAAACAATGTCTGCAACTTGATTTGATTTATTACTTGACGTCAAATATACTGCATTTCTTAACAAAATCAACGGACCGATGATTTTATTAAAATTTCTAGACATTTATATTCTACCTAATCAACTAGTTAATCATTGGATAATGTGGCTGCTATGAACTAGAATGTTTTTTAAAATCCAGTTTTTTAAATAACTATAGCTAGTTAATCGTAGTTTGTTAATCGTAGTTAATGAAATGTACTCTTCAAATTAAGTTATTTAATACTGTATGAATGTATGTATTGGCATATAGTCTTCTGCCAACTACATGCACTCATCAGAATTATTTAACATTTTTAATCTACTACTTATGAAGTTTTAAGTTTCCCTATGAAAAACAATATTTGTATCCATGGTCTGAAGTTTTCATATTTACTGCAATCTGAATTTTGAGTAATCATTAGAATTAGTTAAATTCCTAACAAACAAGCAGTCTAACTGGTCATCCAAAAAATATCAGATTTTTGGTTGGAATTTAATAACAGTGAATACTTAATCTGGTACTAAAATAACATTAAATTTAATTTAAATAATCACTTAATTCCTATAAATGAATTAACAATACTAGATCTTATTGAATCACTGTAATGTATTAATTTGATAAAATCATCTAAAATCAAATATTTAATTGAATGAAACAACATAAAATTGCTTGTATACTATATACAAGCGCCAATGTTTAATTGAAGAATTAAATAAGTTACTATATGAATTTTTCTAACTATGTTCTTCTTTTTATATGAATATAGGTCTACAAAAAATATTTTTCCAAACAAGGAACATCCAAACATTATCGAGGACTAGATAAACATCTTGAGGTATAACTTAAACCTCGCAATGGTATGTTAAAATCTATGCTACTATGTTGAAATTTTATCAATATATATGCTTCAACAATTTAAATTAGATTATTAATGTCAGAATATTAGAAATATTTTCCATTAAAGAATTCAGATGGTAAAATAATGTATAAAAAACAATGAAATAAGGAAGTTTGGAAGTTTGTAAAAATTCTATTACAAAGAGCACTATACTAGAGTCTAAATAGTATATTGAGCTACGGAGGGGTCCTAGGAAAAACTCCCTTGTGAACATATCAAAATAAAAGGACTGTGTTTAAATATTTTTTAAATATAGGAAAAATCATAAAAAACGATAGTAAAGAATAAAAAGACATAAATCTACTAACACCATCATCAATGGTGAACCAATGGAAACATTGCATGATTGGATCATCATATGAAGGAATGTCATCATGATTCAGATAAGTAATATTGAGAAACTATGCATAGGATGACCAGTGAATCAATTCTTCATCCGATCCCTTAAATTCCTCCCACTTCTCAACATCCTTATTGCCAAGTACATAGCCTGAAAATTAAGCTTTGCACATTGAAACTAAAAAAATTTAAATTAAATTGTGAGAAAACTGTTTCAACCCTTATTCAAGTGCTAATGATGATTATGTTTAATTAAATTTTCAGTATGATTGGATCAATTATATATTATATGATATAAATAGTACTTAAAGATAGACATAGCTGGGCTAAAATAATTATAAATGTGTCCGTGGACTTTCTCCAAGTGCATTTTAGATCAAACTTAATGATAATATATATAAGTCACTAAAACGTAATCAATGAAAAAGAAAATTGGTTAAATATATCTTACATGTTATAATGTTTCAATGACGATTTCTGGTTTTGTTACTTATGTACATTTGCAAATTATCTACTTTGCTTGTATACTATATAAAATTTTATATACATGTTGCATTTGTTTTTGATGTAACAACATAAAATTGCTTGTATACTATATCAAAGTGCAAATGTTTAAATGAAGAATTAAATAAGTTACTAAATGAATTTTTGAAACTATGTTCTTTTTTTTTATATGGATAAAAGTATACAAAGATATTTTTACAAACACGGAACATCCTAACATTATCGAGGACTAGATAAACATCTTGAGGTAAAACTTAAACCTCGCAATGGTATGTTTAAATCTATGCTACTATTTTAAAATTTTATTAATATATATGATTCATCAATAAATAACTTTTACGTATTTTTGAACAACTATAATTGGTTTTCCTACCAAAATACGTTATCTAAATTAGGTTATTCATAATCCGATGGACAAAATTTGCGATGGTGAGAAATTCTTCACAATATATAGTAACATTTAAATTTATAAATTATATTGTTAAATTAAGAAATTATTTGCAACTTACATAGACTATTGCGATGCAACAACTGAAATGTGTGGGGAGGAAGAACATAACATGCAAACTCCATCTAGGTATGTCGTGTGTGTTGTCTTAAACCATTTTTAATAATAGCATTGCTCAATTTAATATAGAATTGAATTGCTATAAATCAATTAAGTTAACTTTATTGCGAAATTATGGATATTATAACAGAGATTCACCTATTCAAGAACTAGAGAACAAAGAGGAAACAACTAGGTAGCTATTAATATATCTAGTTGCGAATTTTACATGATTCGCAAAACTATATGAAAATGTTATAACTTTAATCAATAAATATTTTCAGGGAGTGTGAAGAACCAAAAGTGGGATTGATATTTACAACAATTGGAGAGGTAGAGGAATTGTATTACAAATACGCGGGCAACAAGGGTTTTTCAGTAAGAAAAGGATCCACGAGGCATTCAAAGAAAGGATTACGTAAAAAAACTTATGTTTGCTCTAAGGAGGGAATTTCTAGAGCAATAGTTCCCAATATACAAAATCAGTTAGAGGATTCAGGTAGGCGAAGACAAATAAGAAATCCAAGGACTAATTGTAAGGCACTAATGACAGTGAAGATTGAGGGAGATGAATGGATGATATCAGTATTCAAAGACATACACAACCACGAAATGTCACCACCAAGTCTGAAAAGGTTTCTGAAAATTAATAGAGAAATAACACCATACGCGAGGAATTTGATACATAATCTAAATGTGGTAAACATTCCTCCGAGTCAACAATATGCATACGTTGCTATGCAGTCTGGAGGATTTTCAAATTGCTCTTTCACAAGGGTAGACTTCAATAACCATCGAAGAGACGACATGGAAAGATTAAAGAGTCATGATGTTGACATCTTACTTGAAAAATTTGAAGATAAAAAAAAGAATGATCCAAACTACTTCTACTCTTATGTAGTAGACGACGAAGGTATTGTTTGGTTAATTTTCGTCTGTAGTAATGATATATTCTTATGACATGAGGATTAATAATATCATGTTGATCTTCTAATATATAGGAGCCCTAAAACAACTATTCTGGGCTGATTCAAAATGTATTTCAGAATATCAAAAATATGGAGAAGCTATGACATTCGACACAACATACAACACAAACAAATACAAGCTCATCATAGGTATTTTTTGTGGCGTCAATAACCATTTGAAAACAGTTTTATTTGCCACAGGATTCCTAGCTAACGAGTCATCGGATTCATTTATATGGCTCTTCTCTGAGTTCAAACGTTGCATGGGAGGCTATCCTAGGACAATAATTACTGATCAAGATCCAGCTATGAAAGTAGCATTAACGGATCAATTTCCAAATACATTTCACCGTCTATGCAAATGGCACATCACCCACAAAATGTGTGACAAAATCGGAGGAGTATTCAGAAAGAAGGAGGAAATGGAGAGATTCCACAAAATTCTAAACACATCAGAGAATATTGAACAATTTGAGATGAATTGGGGAAAATGGGTAGCGGATAATAATTTGCAGAATATCAAATGGCTGAATGAAATGTATGCCATAAGGTCAAAATGGTGTCCAATTTATATGACAAATCATTTCTTTGGGGGGATGCAAAGCACTCAGAGAAGCGAAGGAATGAATGCACTGACGAAGATGAATGTAAAGCGCTGGTCGACGCTTTTTGAATTCGTCTGTTCATTGGAGTTAGTTCTCAGTGCGCAAAGGGAGAAACTACAAGAATTAGATCATAAGGATCGAGATGGACCAGCACTACTAATTACTTCATTGCCGATAGAAAGATGTTTGCATTGCGTGTACACAACAGAAGTATTTATTCTATACCAACATCAAGTGCAAAAGAGTATGTGTTACTACATACGTAACAACCCAGAGGTACTATCATCAGACTACTAATCTTCATTACGCTATAGAGTATTATTAATCCGAATTATGGTGACAGGTGATGAACGAATATTTTGTGATTGGAATGTTCACGCAATTGCAGTCTGCGAAGATTACCTGTAAGGCTATTGATGATACTCCATTGTGTACATGCGGACTATTTGCAACTAAAGGAATTCCATGTCGTCATATAATAAACTTCCTGACATCAAATGGACGAACCACATTACCAGACACACTCATTATGAGTAGATGGAAGATGACACCGAGTAAATCAGTAGTTACAGTTGATGACTATGATTTAGTTAAGCAAAATAAACTAAGCAAGATGTTCAGTAAATGCTCAGAGTTAATTGCAAATTTAGTCGATGTAGACGAGCCACTAATCGAAGGTTTAGAAAGATTCATAAATGAATATGAGATAAGGAATAGCATTAGAAAGACAACATCGATCAATGGCTCTATATCAAGGTTTGCTGAAAAAATAACTACAAAACCAGTTATTAGTAATCCCAAAATAGCGAAAACTAAAGGAAGCGGAATAAACACTGGAAGACCAAGTAAGGCAGATCCTAGGTTCAAATCCACCAAGGAATTATTAACCAAAAAACCAAGAATTTGCAAGAAATGTAATCAACCTGGACATGACTCAAGGAATTGTGAAAAGGATTACAAAAAATAGTTTCATTATAAAAAGGTTGAATACCAGAATCAGTTTATTCTAAATGTATTATTTGTGATTGTTCAGTTTAATTTCAATATAAAGACAGTCGAAGTTAACTATTATAATTTTAATTTATTTAACTTGATTGGGAAGTTGTTTGATTATATATGAAGCACACAATTTGGCTGACTCCATTACAAGTATGTATAATTCTAAAATTACCCTATCAAAGGTATATTATTTAATCTTTATCGCTATCATTTCATAGGCAGTGATTTATTTAAGTTTCATCAAAATATCGTATGATTGTTTTTTTGCACTTGAAGGTAGTCCTTTATCACCTTAAACACTACCTTAATAGATTTAATACTTGACTGGGTCCTGGAAATATAAGATACATTCAAACTTTAATGGTTTTAGTAAATTCTTTCAAATGTATATTGCTTTCAGAAAAAGGATGATACTTATCATGTTACTGATTACAGATTCGTCTTGTCTTGTCTTGAAGGACATGACATCTACATCAAATTTGTAGTGATTACTGATTACAGTTTTTATAGGATTTTTATTTTTCATCTACGCATAACTCTTTCAAAATAAAGACTATGCATTACGAACATGTATTCGACAATTTATCCTATCCATCAATTTCTTTAAAATCACACTATAAACCAACTACTAATTTGGAAAACATAATGCAGAACAAGAGAAAATGGTGAAGTATTTCAAGGATAAACATGATAAGGACTGCCGTCAATGGAGGGTTTGCCTTTTTTTTATTATTAAGTAATTTTGAATTTGAGTTGGTTAGTGAATGATATTTAACTCGTGATTCTATTGCAGGGAATTTTTCGAGGGATTCTTGTATGTTACATTGGATTTCTAGTTTATTCCATTATCCACCATGTTTTGAATCCATGGCATTTGGTAAGAATAAAGAACTTAATGAATGGATCTAATTGTACTTAATTATGCATTTCAAAAACATTCTTCGATGGAAAAACCATATACGTACTGTTTTGGTAGTTTTGGTAGTTTAATGTTGATTAAAAGGAACATTTTAGGTAGAGAAAGGATCATTTTGAATTTTTAAATAATTTTTTTTTTCATAGTTTAATGTTTTCAATTTTTCTAACCCAATATTGCGATTATTCATGTCATCTTTATTTATTTCATTGCTCTCTATTTTCTATATGTTTTTGCAACACTAGAAGATCTTGATTGAAATTTGCTTTGTATTCATTGTGTCATGACTGTCAATTTATGAATTTTTTTTATCATTTAAACTATTTTATATTTAATTTGGGTTTTCAAAAAATTCAACAAGCACAAGTTCTGTTTTCAATTAAATAATTAATTGTGTGGGTCATTAGTTAATCACATCTTCATTCCTGATGATTAAAAGTTAAATTTATTTTTCCAAAATCGTGCAGCGTTATCATGAATATTTCATGAAATATGTGGAGTATTCGCTTATCATCTTTGCAGGTTTCATATAATCAATTACGGCATGGATCTATTTCGTACAAGAAGTGGTTTTAGTACTCTTGTTACATCAGTCTTTTCTTGGCTACATTTAGGTTATACCATATGACAAAGTAACTTACAACCATCTTCCTTTCTCTTATAAATAATTTTTACTTCGAGTACTTAGTGGGATTTTTCTGACTAGCAGACCTAGAGCTCATATTGTTTGAAATTTTGCATAGCTCGGATTCGGGAATGCTAATTGATTGAACTCAATAGGGGATTTAAAAAAAAGTGTTCAATCTATGAATAAAAGATACATACTTAATTAAGTTTTTTAAGTCTTAGAGCAATTAACCATATTAAAACTATTTTCTTTGTTTGAAGGAAATATCTATATAATTAATCAAGAAAATGTGATGAACTTTTTTATAAACATCTAGGAGGAATCAAACCTGTGTCCCATAATGTGCTAAAATCCAATAACCAACAAGGAACTCCATATACAATGATATTTAATGTGATCTATAAATTATAGGAATGTATTACTATTATAAACCAAATTAAAGTCTGAAATCGAAAGCATGTCCCTAAACATATTGAACCACACCTTTATGTAGATGTTAATTAAGAAATTATAATACACATGTTTAGGTGTTTGTCAAGACTCTCTGGAAGATCATCATCTTTCTATGCAGGGTTCGACATGCATTGTCAATACAGCAAGTGAAAGAGATATGGAAGTGGTTACAGAAGTAATGATTCATGCAGAAATTAGAGGAAAACGTTTTCTCTGCCGTACTCATGCAAGTTTTGTTTCAGGACGTATTGGAATAAAGAGTAAGGCTCCTATCACTGGAAAGGAGTTTGGTATAAATAGACAAAAAGCGGGGAGGTCTTGTTTTTGTAGGATCTTATGTTGCAAAATCAACAAAGCAGGTTACCAAAAATCTATACATTTCAACTGCCTTTATTTTATTTTATTTTATTTTGCTTGTTTTTATGAAAGTGTATGTGGTTTAGGTGGAAGAACTTAAATCACGAATTCGACATGCTATAAAATGTATTGAGGTAATTTTCTGCATAACGATTATGAAATTATTTTATAAAAAGTGATGGGTTTTTAAATTTTAATTAATAGATTCATTGAAATTCTGTTTTATTTATTTATTCATTTATTTATTGTATATTCATGGTGTATTCATCCTCTTTAGGTGTCTGTCGATAAACTCTCCATGAGATCATTAGCAGTAACGGACAGAGAAATCGGTCAGGCAATTGATAAGCCAGTTATAAAGGGAACATGTGATGATCCTATCTCAGAGAATATGGTTGTAGGTTACTTTGTAAGTACTATCAAGTTTTAAGGTAGCTTAAAAATCAAACAAAAGTCAGATGGCATTTTCAAATTCTTCATTTTCAAACCAAAAAGACATTTGGATCAAAATGAGTATTACCATCCTCTTACAATCCAAGCAGTGTCAACTCTGGTTTAAAATCTAATTATATACACTCCAATTGGTTTTTCATAGAGTTTAAATATTTGCACCTATTCTAGGAAAGGAAAGTATTGTCTTTTTCAATACAAATACAACAGTAATGTGCTAATCTAGAATCTCTAATTCTCAAGATCCTTTTCTGCACAGGCAACAACCAGCAAAGTATTGACAGAGTGTTTCCAACTAAGAAACCTTGTTCAACATCTGTCTTTCATTGCTGTTGCAAACCTAAAAAATTCTGTACAATTAGGCTCTCTTTTTAACCCATCTTGACAACAAACCATATCAAGTCAATATTGGAAATTGACAAACAAACTACTTAATAATGCTTCTAAGAGGAAATAAAATCAAATATATATGTTGCTGATTATACTTCTCATATTGAATCAGGATTCATCTTTCAATGCTAGCATCCATAATTTGGTAAGATATGTTTCTACATGCTTTAATACTTAAAATCCTTGAATTTTTGATATTCTTATTATTTATCTATACAGGTAGTACCTAGCATTCATTGGTATCAAGAACGTCTTCTCACTAATACTTCTCTTGGTTCTTTGATTGTTATAATACTTATAAGGACCGTTGTTGGTGCGTGTGCTCGCCGGTGTAAGCCCACAACCTCAACTCTCCAGTGTTCACTCTCTCAGAATTGTCAACCCCCCTCCCAGTTGGACCAGGGGAGGTATTTATAGCCTTCACTTGTTGTCATTGGGCCTCGTGGGTTCGTACGGTCGGCCCCGTCCGTCCGCTCGTCCGCCCGCCCATCCGTCCGTCTGGGCCGTCTGGTCCGGTCCGGTTCGGTCCATGGGCCGCGGTCCGCGGTCCATGGTACCAACAACCGTAAAGTATAATTTGTCTAAGCTGCGGGTATGTCTAAGGTTTTATAAATTTGCACTTTTGGTTTGCCATCTGCAGTTTCATGCTCATAATTTCTTAAATGTTTTTTTAATGAATGATGCAAACATGTTATATCTATACACTACAGGATGTCTATCTCCATACAAATTGTCTTGCAACATTGGCAAATATGGCACCTCATGTTAACAGATTGAGTGCATATGCCTCACAGAGATTAATCAGTCTTTTTGACATGATTACACGGAAGTACGTTGCTGTTCAGTTTAATATTTCATTATTTGTACTTATCTCATGTTTCAAATAAAAGACTGTTTAGTTGTGGTGTGATCTGACTTTTTACTTTTGCATGTTGTGTAGGTGGTTTATGCAATAATGCATCGACAAGAAGTGTTCAAACCTTTCAAAAATCATCCACGGTTTGATGAGCTTCTTGAAAACATCTATACGGTATAACTTTGTTTGAGTATTTCCAAAAACAAAAGGGAAAAGAGGAAGCATCATATTCTTCAAAAAGAACCCATTCATATTATTGATAACATATATTATGACCATCATATATGATATTGATTCAATTAATGTTGATTTTCTTAACACTTAATGTTTTGGATTTCTTCAATACTCGCATTCAGTGGTATATGTTTTACTATTTTTTATTTGTTATACCCTTGTAGGTATCCGCTGCAAGGGAAGAAGTTCCTGGTCGACGTGGTTATCCTGGATATATGTACACTGATCAGGCTACAATATATGAGCGAGCTGGTCGTATAGAAGGAAGAAAAGGTTCCATCACCGAAATTCCCATCTTAACCATGCCCAATGATGGTAAATATTTGTCTTTTTATGGTTCAAGCAAATATATGAATGATTTCCTATTCTAAATTGCTCAAAAACTTCTTATATTTTGTGGCAGATATTACACATCCTACTCAAGATCTTACCGGGTAAATTACTGAGGGGCAGATATACATCGATAGGCAGCTCCACAATCGTCAGGTATAGAAGTGCATAAATATGCAATTACGAAAATCTATAACAGATAAATTTATATACTGCAATATTTAATGTCATCCATTTTCTGCCTATTAAGAACTTCTTTCTCTGCTGATTTTTCTACAGATATACCCACCAATCAATGTCCTGCAATCTCTATCCCGATTGATGAAGGTTAGTTTATATGAGGGCATGATACTATACACAAAGATTTCTTTAAGTATGAACTATGGACTCCATGATGCTTGATGGGGGTGAAACCCGACCAGTACACGGTCACGGATACAACCTACCAGCAACTAGAAGTCCGGATAGCCTAAGATGAGTTGAGGTATCTATTCTAGGGTTGGGGAGGTTCCAGGTCGAATCCTAGGAAGATCGACTTTCCTGAGGATCGACTTCCCTGGGATCGACTTTTAAGTGAAGTCGATCACCAGGAAAAGTCGACCCCCAGAAAGTCGATCTCTGGAAAGTCGACCCCTGGATCCAATCTGATCAGTTGGGCGGTTACTGCCCAAAGGACCAGATTGCTCCCATAAGAATCCCTATAAATAGAGGGCACCCCCCACTCATTGAAGGTAAGTCATTTGGAGCAAAAGGATTCCTAGCGAAGCCGAGCTCTGCACACTTGAGTTCCGGTCCGGTTTCCCGCGGAGTTCCCCGCTTGGCGCTTGCTTGCGCGTCTTGGAGTACTGGTCGGGTTTCACCCCCATCAGTTGGCACCGTCTGTGATTCAAAGATACTCACGACAAAAGCTCCTCGACTTTTTCGAAAAAAGGGATCGACTTTTTTCCAAGTCGCCAGCTAGGAAGTTTTGCGAGGAAATCAGCCAGCAAGGGATCGACATTTCAGAAGATCGACTTTTTCTTCCAAGAAAAAGTCGACCCCTCAAGGAGCTAGGCTTTCAGACATCGAATTCCAAGGAATCCTCCAAGTGCACTAGGAGTCGACTTTTTGAAGATCGACTTTTCTCTTCAAGCAAAAGTCGAACCCACCTTCCAAGAAAAGTCGAACACTACAGGATGGTAGTAACTCGAAGCACTTCCCAGGGAGGAGGAGCAAATTCTCAGGAGGCGCCAGGGCAACAGCCTGGCAACTCAAAAACCAAAAGGCCAGTGGGTCGACCACCTAAGGCCAATAAAAACAAAAGGACTCCCACAGGACCTGAGTCTGAACCCGAAGGTGAACCCATACAAACTCCCCAAGCATCAGCAGGAGGGGAAAATCTGAACATCACAGTTCAGGCGATAGCTGAGGCTATCCGACTCATTACTGACAAGGAGAAATCTTCGGAAGAACAGCCTCAGAAGGGGGGACCCACAAGCAGCAAGGAACCAAGGACTGCTGCATCAGAATCCACTCATGGGTTCATAAAAATGCCCATAGAAGAACTGGAAAAAATGAAGGAAACCATAGCGAAAATGAGCGAGAAGATAAAGGATATTGAAAAGTCTAGGGCATCAATATACCATACAAAAGCTCAAACTTCAAAGCAGGCCAAGGCACAGCAGGAGGTGTCAAGTCATAGGGCAGCACACTCCAGCGCACCACTACCTCACAAACCAGAGGGGCAACCCAAACCTTTTTTCAGAAAACCCGTACAGGAAGAAAGTACGGGAGACACGGAAGGAGGGGGCGAGGTCCCAAACTGGCTAGTAGGCATGGATGCCTTGCACAAATCGCTAATGGTAAAACCAGCACCTCTGAAATTCAGGCTACCCAGGCTACAGATCTATGATGGGAAGATGGACCCAGCGGACCATATAAACATGTTCGTAGGGGCAATGCAGTGGGCTACGTCAAGGGATGACATTCTCTGTAGAGCGTTCCCAGGAACATTAAAAGGACCCACATACAGATGGTTCGTCGAATTGCAACCAGGGAGCATAACAAATTTCGAGGACTTAAAAAAGAAGTTCGTCGCCCAACATTGTGGAAACACAAGGGTCAGAAAGGGCACGGAATCACTGTTTGCAATCAAACAAAATGGAGATACGCTTCGGAATTATACAACTAAATTCACAGAAGCCATGCAGAAAATCTCCGATCTGAACACAACAATCGCAATATGCGCATACTCAAAAGGGCTAGACATGAACACGCCATTAGCAATAAAGCTAAACGTCAGTAATGTAACATGCATGGAGGACCTGCTAACAAAGGCCCAGAAATACATAAATTCTGAAGAGTATGAGAAAGAAAAAGAAAAAGAAAGAGGTGCCATAAGCAATAAAAAAGCATATGAAGCACCAAAGAAAAAATTCCAGAAATTCGAAAAAGGAGAATCATCCTGGAGACCAAAACACGACGGAAAGGTCTACCAAACATCTGAGGAGTTCGGGAAATCAAGATATCCAAAGTACAAAGACTTGGGATTTACGGTTTTCACCACTCCAAAAGAGGAAATCTATAATAAAGAAAAAGGAAGAATAAGGTTTCCTCAACCAGAAGAGTTGAACCCTGCAATAAAAGAGGCTCGAACAAGGAGGAACAGGTATTGCAAGTTCCACAAGGATTACGGGCACAACACGGAAAACTGCAGGGAGCTGAGCACCTTCCTAGATACACAAGTAAAGGAAGGAAAGCTAAGGCAATATATAAACAAAGTAGAAAGGGGCGACAAGGCTGCAAGGACCCAAAGAACAAGGGTAAGCGCCAACGCTCAAGGAGTCCTGATTCAGACACTGACCACAAAAGAAGGGTTATTAATTTAATCTTCGGTGGAGGATCGGTAGGAGAAAGCAGAAGTTACTCGCGCAAAGTAATGCAAACTACAACGGTACCAAAATCTAAGAAAAGATCGTACCCAAGCGAGGAAATAAGCTTCTCTTAGGAAGATCTGGACAACGTGGTCAGCCCGCATGAGGATCCACTAGTGATACAAGTGGATATAGGGGATGACTTAAGTCTGAACAAAGTTATGGTGGACAACGGCAGCTCAGTAGATATATTATATCTAGCTGCGTTCGAAAAAATGGGCTACAAAGTGGATCAGCTAACCCCGGCCAAGGAAGCCATCTATGGGTTTACAAACACAAAGGCCCCAATAGTAGGAGCCATCGATCTACAGATATCCCTGGGAAAAAGAAACGGGAGAGTATCGCGTACAGCGCACTTCATTGTGGTCAATATAGACTCTCCGTTCAATGGGATCTTGGGCAGACCAAGCATTCATGGTTTCAAAGCGATACCATCATCTTATCATCAATGCTTCAGGTACCCAGGAAAGGATGGCAGAATGGCAACAGTTTTTGGAGCACAGAAAGACTCCAGAAGTTCGTACAGGAAGGCAACTAAAGTAGCCAAACCTGTAACCATGTACATCCAAGAAAGAGAGGAGGAAGAAGACACAACCTCATCCAATCAAGTTGAGGAAGTCAAACTCTCAAAAGGAGGAGTCCTGATAGGGACATCTTTATCCTCCGAGTTAAAAAAGTCACTACTACAGCTATTAGAAACCCATGTGCACACGTTCGTATGGGAAGGGGAGGCACCCTCACAGGTACAACGTACTATAACATGCCATGAGCTCAACATAGACAGTAGTTTTATTCCTATACGACAGAAGCGAAGAATACTCGCAGCTGAAAGAAAGGAGGCAGCACAGGCTGAAATTGAAAAGTTGATCAAAGCTGGGCACATCTGGGAAGTCAAATATCCAAAGTGGTTAGCAAACCCAGTTATGGTCAAAAAATCTAATGGGAAGTGGAGAATGTGTGTAGACTTCACAGATCTCAACAAAGCATGTCCAAAAGACAGCTACCCACTCCCATCAATCGACAGATTAGTAGATGCAGCATCAGGAAATGAGTTGCTATCTATGATGGATATACATTCAGGGTACAATCAGATCTTAATGAAAGAAGATGATGAAGAGGCTACGTCATTCATCACAGAATGAGGGACATATTGCTACAAAGTCATGCCATTTGGCCTACGAAATGCAGGAGCAACCTTCCAAAGGCTGATGGACAAGGTTTTCAAAAAGCAGGAAGGAAGAAATGTCCTGGCATATGTAGATGACATTCTGGTAAAGTCCAAAAAAGCAGATGAGCATCCAAATGATCTGAAAGAAACCCTGGAAACTCTGCAGAATTATGGGATGAGGTTAAACCCTGCCAAATGCAGTTTCGGAGTACAAGAAGGAAAATTCCTTGGATTCTATGTAGGGCAGAAAGGGATAAAACCAAATCCAGATAAAATAGCAGCGATACTAGAAACAGCACCACCTCGAAGAATAAAGGAGGTACAAAAGCTGAATGGAAAAATCAATGCCTTAAGTCGGTTCATTTCCAAAACAGCAGACAAGTGCAAACCCTTTTTTCAACTACTAAAAACTAGTCAAAAAGGGCAATAACATGGACTACAGAGTGTGACGAGGCATTTCAACAGCTCAAAGCACATCTGGCTTCTCTACCACACCTAACTTCACCAAAAGTAGGGGAGGAATTGTACGTCTACGTAGCAGCTTCAGAAGAGGCTATCAGTGCAGTTCTAATATGTCAAAGGGACAATGAACATATCCCGATATATTATCACTCCAAAAGGCTACAAGGGGCAGAAACAAGGTATCCTCCAGTGGAAAAAATAGTTCTGGCAGTAGTACATGCAGCACGCAGATTCAGAGCATACTTCCTGGCTCATACAATAAAAGTCTTAACAGAACATCCACTGCGCAGAATCCTCCACAGGCCAGATACTTCCGGAAGATTAACGAAGTGGGCACTGGAGTTAAGCGAGTTCGATGTAGATTTTGTTCCTGCCACAGCCATTAAAGGGCAAGCAGTTGCAGACTTTATTGTAGACATGACCCAAGAAAGCAAGGAAAAACCTTGGATAGTAGAGGTTGATGGCTCAAGCTGCAGTACAGGTGCAGGAGTGGGAATAAAGATAATCACTCCAGACCAACGAATATATGAGCATTCTATCAGATTACAGTTCTCAGCTACGAACAATATAGCAGAATACGAAGCTGTAATCCAAGGAATGAAAATCCTCAGAAGGTTAGGGGCCTGTTCAGTAATTATTAGAACAGACTCTCAACTAGTGGCTCGGCAATTCACAGAAGAGTTCACTGTTAAAGAACCTCTAATTGTACAGTACGCAGCCACACTGGAAAAAATTAAAGAACAATTTACTAAGGTTGAAGTAGAACAGATACCAAGGAGTCAAAATAACTCAGCTGATGCCCTAGCAAAGCTAGCTTCTGCTTTCGAGGGGGGACAGAGAGAGATACTAGTTGACTCAGCATCTACACCTTCTTGTAACTTAGTCACGATCCAGGCAGAAGACTGGAGGAAACCCTTGATAGAATATTTTGAGGGACAGAAACTTCCCGAAAATAAAAATGAAAGACGCAAGTTACAAACACGCGTTTCAAGATTCTGCCTGATCGGTGATATTCTGTATAAGAAATCCTACGACGGACCTCTAATGAAATGTGTCTCAACAGAAGAAGGACAATTCATTGTAGAGGAGATTCATCAAGGAGTATGCGGAATACATCAGGGGGGAAGATCCTTGGCCCAAAGAATAGTAAGGCAAGGATACTTCTGGCCCACACTGAAAAAAGATGCAGTCCTATTTGCAAGAAAATGCAAGGCCTGTCAAATACACAAAAACATACAGAGAAATCCCGCAACTCAGCTAACAGGGGCAGAAAGCCCCATCCCCTTTGCAATGTGGGGATTAGATATTGTGGGACCATTTCCAGTATCTACAGGCCAAGCTAAATTTATATTTGTGGCTGTCGATTACTTTACTAAATGGGTCGAGGCATTGGCTGTACCCAAGATAACTCAAGGAGCAGCAACGAAATTTGTCTTCAAGTGCATAATGTGCAGATTTGGTATTCCAATGCATATAGTGACAGATAACGGTACACAGTTTACCGGTGGGGAGTTTACGAGATTGTGCGAGAATATGGGCACTAGAATCCATTTTTCATCGGTATACAGACCACAGGGTAATGGACAAGTAGAAGTCACAAACAGAGCCATCGTTCAGGGACTGAAGAAAAAAGTCGAACAGGCCAAAGGTTCGTGGGCAGATCTACTACCAGAGATCCTGTGGGCGTATAGAACCACTGAAAAGACACCCACCGGAGAAACCCCGTTCTCACTAGCATACGGAATGGAAGCACTAATCCCAACAGAGCTAAGCATCCCAACAGTCAGAGTGTTATCTTATGACATGGAAGAAAACATGAGATCATGTGCGATAACTCTGGACTTAGTGGATGAGCTTAGGGATAATGCACAGGCAAAGAATGCAGCTTACAAACAAAGTATCGCTAGATATCACGACAAGAATGTCAAGGGTAAAGCGATAAGAAAAGGAAGCCTAGTATGGAGAAGGGCAAGTGTCGACAGAAAAGACTGCTCTAAAGGCAAACTAGGCGCAAATTGGGAAGGACCATATGTGGTGGAGGAAGAACTCCGACCAGGCACGTACAAGTTAAAGCGGGAAGATGGAACAGGCATCCCTAATACTTGGCACGCAGATAACCTACAGTTGTACTTTTAAAATAATTGAGTAGGATTATATTACTCTTGTAATAGTTTAAACTACGTAACTAGTATGTTATTCAGTTAGCTATCAAAACACTTGAAAATACATTCCATATGTTGATTTAAAAAGAATTACAGAGGAATGTAAGTTACAACAGTTAAAAGGATAAGATAGAGGATTTAATCTATTTTAGGAAGGGGGGGAATATCTTTAGAGCCCTCTGCATCGTTGTTATCTTGATCGCCTACAGAGAAATCTTTATCAACATCAGCAAGCGCCTCTAGAACCTCCTCCTCCTCATTCTCCTCATCCTCTTCTTCCGCAAGCGCCCGATCTCGAACTTCAGTAGCCTCCTTGGGGTACTTGCGAGCCCAGTCATGGACATCCGCAGCCTCGAAACCAGGACAAACGTGGGGGCCCAGATCAACCAAGTCATTATAATCTTGCACATTGGCAAGATAATCAACTTTGAGCTTCTCCAGATGGTTGATCATACGTTGAAGCTCCTCAGTTGCTTGGCGAGCTTTCTCAATTAGGCGTTGGACCTCCTCAGTCTTTGCCTGGTCCATTTCCTTCAGTCGCATTATTAATTTCTGATTATCATCCTGCGACTTCAACAGCCTCTGGTTCTCTTCTTGACTTTCACCCAGTCGGTCGGAAAATATAGAGTTCTGTGTCCGACAGGAGTCAAGGTTCACCTCAACATTCGCGCGCTGACGGTCAAGATCGGCAATTATCGTATCCTTAATCAAGACCTTGGCGCGTTCAGCAGTTAGTTCCAGCTCTACAGCCCCCAATTCCTCCTGGACTTTGGAGAGTTCCTGCTCTTTATCTCTCAAGAGAGTCCTTTGAGCAGCCCAATCCGCAGACAGCTTCTTATTGGTGGTAGACAGAGTTGAGGCGTCAGAAACCTTTTGCGTAACCTCACGTTCCAGATCATTACAGCGGCGCTTCACTTTCTTTAACTCGTCATCCATAGACTGATAGTCACGGAAACAAGACAAGGAAGAGAGGCGGCCCTGAAACAAGTAGGTGAGCTGCAAAAAGAAAGAATGGGTAAGGACACATTCATAAAAACAATCAAAATAAAAGCACTCACGTTGCTCAGGTTCTGTCCTATCTCTTCAACAGTACGGTCCATCGGATACCCAGAGATAGCCCGCAGTGTAGTCCGGGCGGTATCCGTGTCAGGGGTCAGAAGGAACTTGGACCCATAATTCCGGGGGTGTGCACCTTGGTACCCCGGCAGTTGCGTCTCCCGGGTGGAAGAATAATTGTACCGACCCCGGGAGGACTCCCCAGTATGAAATCTCCGGCGCGGAGGAGTTCGTCGCCTGGGAGAATGTCTCCTCGACTTCCTTGGAGGAGATGGGTTGGTCCTGGAGGGAGGAGTTCGTTCTTTTCTTTTTCTCCTCTCAGAGACCTCTTTCTCTGTAGTTTTTTCAGTCCGCTGAGACTGAATCTCTTTCTCTGTTGCCTTCTCCGCTTTCTCTCGCTCTTCTTCTGACAGAGTACGGAAGAAGTCGGAAAGCCTCGAACCAGCAGGAGAATGCCCAGGAGTAGTGTCTTTAGGTACCTCCCCGTCCTCCCCGTCCTCAGTTCGTTGGACTTCGTTAGGAGGAGTAGGGGACTTCGCCATAGAATAGGCGTTCTCTAGAGCACGCTGCCTCAGATGATCAGCATCAGAAGGCTTGGAGGCAGCTGCATAAACTTTTGAACCCGTTTCATTTTGTCCAACGCGTTCAGGGACACCTCCGGGGTTTTCCATATAAAAATCTGCAAGGAATGAAAACAGAGTTAGAAGATACATAAGTATAGAAAACATAAAAGAAAAACAGGCAAAGGAAGACCTTGTCGGTTAAAAGTATCTTCAATCGCGTGACCGACAGGCACAGCGATAGGATGCAAAAAGGCGAGCTTTTGCACGGAAGCTCCCTCTTCCTCAGTCAAATCAGGACGAGGAATAGGCTTGCGGCCACTAGTGGATGCAGGGAGAAGTCTGCTACCAGGGCATAACCTGCAATCCACAAAAATGAACTCACTCTTGTTCCGCCTGGTCGGAGGATCTTTCAAGAGGGCAGAATGAGTAATAGATATAGCACGGCTGGCACATGCAATGAAAGGGCTGCCCTTCTTCGGATTTTGGAATGTGAAGAAGTGGAAGAACAGCCGAGCAGTGGGGACTATGCCAGCATCCCTAAGAACATTGATGAAGCCCCTAACATAGAAGAAAAAGGCGGCACCCATCTGAGAGATGCACAATCCAGAGTATAGAAGTATTTCACTAATGATGGAAGGGATCGGAAGGATTGGAAAATTAGTGAAATACACACGATGGAGTGCCAGCATAAAATAGGGGGGCACGTCGCCAGTGTTCTCAGAAGGGTACGCCCAGTAGACTCTCTCCCTAAGCTCTAACCCCCTCAAAATTCTTTGGGCAGCATCCAAGGAAAGGGTGTTAGAGCAGCTACCCGCGTTAGAAGAAAGGGGGTAGCCCGGGATATCAGTCAGAGAGACTGCACAAAAGGAACCGTACCCAGTTCCATATTCGCCCCGGTCAAGGATAGGGACGACATGGAAACCGTTACGAACAAGAACGGACCACTGACGCCAAGAACCATCCATTTCCCGATAGAAAGATGGGGTGCTCTTCTCCTCGAGGGGAGAAGGAAAGGGGTATTTGTCCCTCGTCTCAGAGGGGTAACCCAAGGGAGACCTTTCCAAAATATGAATATTTTGACTACGAACTTCGGGAGGAAGTTGAACGGAACTGTCCGTAGTCACAGATAAAACCCCCGAAGTAGGAGTCTCCTCAGGAATGGAAGTCAAAATAATAGTGGGAGGAGGAGTCCTAACAACAGAGGGAGGGGTTCCTCCAATATCTACATCCTCCGAGGAAGAAGAGTAGTAGGAGGAACAACCCGAGCTTCCCGAGCTAGATGCGGAAGACCCCGAACTGGAACGTGCGGGGGAAGAAGGGGGAGCACCTACAAACAAAAAAGAAAGAAAAAAAGAGTAAGTTACGAAATAAATAATAAATGAGTAACTTACTAGGCACGGGCTTGCGTGTACGACGGGAAAGAATTTTTCTCTTACTTCCAACAGGCAAGGAGGAAGGCGAAGCTCTAGGCTCCGTTACGACAGGAGCAGCTTGAACAGACTCAGGTTCAGGAGGAGCATTCTGAACCTCGATAGTAACAGACACTGTCTCGGCAGCATCAACCTGAGGAGTCTTAAGGATGGCATCAATAACCTCATTGAGAGAAGGGTCTTGCTGCGAGTTCTTGTCAGAAGACATTGTGAACCTGCACGAAGAACATAGCAAGTCAGCTCAAGTCATGGCAAAAGTCGATCCCAGGAAAAGTCGATCCGGACTTCAGGGAGTCGAACTTGCAACACCAGGGAAGTCGACCTCAGAAGTCGATCCCAGGGAAGTCGACCTTCGGGAGACAAGGATCTCAGGAAGTCGATCCCAGTAAAAATGGATCCAACTTTGAAAAGTCGATGACAAGGCGTCAAACCTCACAAAGTCGGACCACAGTCCAATAGAGAAACAACTTCGAAAGGGACCGACTTTCAGAAAAGTCGGACCCCAAGGAAGTCGAACCCAGTGCAACCTCAGAAGAGCCCGACAACAAAAGTCGGACCCCAGAAAGCTGCACCTCCAAGGCTCAAGTCGAAGTCTCACGCACGCTGGAAGTCGAAGCGGAAGACGCTGGAAGTCGAAGCGGAAGAAGCAGGAAGTCGAAGTGAAGAAGTCTGAAAGTCGATACGAGAAAGTCGATCGGTCGGAGCGAAGAAAACGAGTGAGAAACAAAGGAACTCCCTCCGCTATTTATAGGGGAAAGTCGAAGACGAACCGTCGCGGGTACTGTTCATCCGGGTCGACCCGTTGGGCCGGGAAGCCCACGGGCCCGGCAGGCCCACGACGGCCCAGTCCGTGAAAAACCCCAAAATCCGACTAGATGGCATCGACATTTCAAGAAAATTCATCGACATTTCAGAAAAACCATCGACATTCCGCGGAAAATCGAGTTCGACATTCCCAGAAAAGGGATAGGCGTCGACATTTGGCAAGGAAGTCGATGCCTTCAAAAGAGAAGGACAGGATCGACATTTCCACGGAAAATTGAGTTCGACATTCCCAGAAAAGGGACAGGCGTCGACATTTGGCAAGGAAGTCGATGCCTTCAAAAGAGAAGGACAGGATCGACATTTCCACAGAAAAACGAGTTCGACATTCCCAAAAAAGGGGGATAGACGTCGACATTTGGCAAGGAACTCGATACCTTCAGAAGAGAAGGACAGGATCGACATTCCCCAGGAAAGTGAGTTCGACATTCCCAGAAGGGGGATAGACGTCGACATTTTGCAAGGAATTCGATATCTTCAGGATCGACATTCCACACTACTTTGATCGACATCCTCAGAAAAAGATGAGATCGACATTTTTGGGCAATATCGACATTTTCAGGGAGAAATGAGATCGACTTGTTATCAAAAATCCGACATCTTCAGAAAAGGATCAGCGGTCATCGACATCCTCAGAAAAAGATGAGATCGACATTTTTGGGCAACATCGACATTTCCAGGGAGAAATGAGATCGACTTGCTATCAAAAATTCGACATCTTCAGAAAAGGACAAAAGAATATGGTATTGACCAAAAGAAAACATCGGTTACACTAACGTACTTCAAAGTAAAGGTGTAAATCGAGCCAAGGAAAAGGTAAAAATATATTTATTCAAATGTACAAAATGATGAATGAAAAATATTACAGGTCCTAATTAAAATTGATACGGCGACGTAAACGGCGAGGGACCTGGTCCAGCGGGGAAGCACCGCGGCGGGGACGCCTTCGACGTCGGCCACAAGGAGGAACAACAGAAGAAGAGGCAGGCGGAAGATCGCCACCAGACCATTCTTCAAAAATGGACTCCCTAGCAGCAACAGCAACACTCTGCCGCTCGACAATAAGCTGGCGCAGAGAAGGAAGATCCAAGGTCGACGACCGAGGATCCAAAATATTCAAAATCCGATCCAGCTCCTCAATCTCTCCCTGAATGAAATCAACAAAGAGACTCACAAGAAGAGCCATGGATGGATGAAGGAAAAGGAGAACCTAGGGGTCCTATTTATAGACCCTAGGACAGCACAAAAGGACAAAATGGCAAAATCGACTTTTTACACAAGGGATCGACTTTTGACCAAAAGCACCAGGAATCGACTTCTTGACAAAAGTCGACCAACCTCAACAAGGGATCGACATTTAGCAAAAGTCGAGGAAAATCAACAAGGGATCGACTTCTTGACAAAAGTCGACCAACCTCAACAAGGGATCGACATTTAGCAAAAGTCGAGGAAAATCATCAAGGGATCGACATTTAGCAAAAGTCGACCAAAATCAACAAGGGATCGACTTTTTCTTCCCACATAAAAGGGGTGCAGAAAAAGAACCCAGACAAGTTGGAGTTGCGGAGGCACACCAAGACAGGAGGGTGTAACACGAAATGCTCCTGAGAAATCGTGGAAGTCCACAACTCGGACCGGATACGGCAGCAAAATGAACTGAGCCATATAAAGATATTTGAACTCCTACTATTACTGGACGCAGTAACAAAGTAGGACGCCAAATTAACTCTACCTACGGAAGAACGTGGGTAAAGAAAGTCTTAATGGTAACAGAGTCAGGATGCGTATCCCATCCAAGAAAAAAGTGAACCCCACCTACGGAAGAACGTAGGTTAGACGGGGAACACATCGACTAAAGAGAGAACCTCACCTACGGAAACGTAGTGTTAGACGAGGGATGTACTCAAAAAGTGAACCCCACCTACGGAAGAACGTAGGTTAGACGGGGGACACATCGGCAAAAATGAACCCCACCTACGGAAGAACGTAGGTTAGACGGGGAACACATCGGCAAGAGTAAACCTCACCTACGGAAACGTAGTGTTAGACGAGAAACGTACTCAAAAATGAACCCCACCTACGGAAGAACGTAGGTTAAACGGGGAACACATCGGCAAGAGTAAACCTCACCTACGGAAACGTAGTGTTAGACGAGGAACGTACTCAAAAATGAACCCCACCTACGGAAGAACGTAGGTTAGACGGGGGACACGTCGGCTAAACACACACCCCATTCTACAAAAATGTAGACGGAGGGGCAAGTGTCCAAGAGTAAACCTCACCTACGGAAGAACGTAGGTTAGACGAGGGACATACTCAACAACAATCCTCACCTACGGATGAACGTAGGTAGACGAGGAATCACACTTAGCCTCAGTCGCAGAAAGGCGAGCAAAAGGAGGGGGCAAGTATTCAAGTAACAATCCTCACCTACGGATGAACGTGGGTAGACGAGAAAACACACAAAAGCCTCAGTCGCAAAAAGGCGAGCAAAAGGAGGGGGCAAGTATTCAAGTAAAAATCCTCACCTACGGACGAACGTAGGTAGACGAGGAGTCACGCTTAACCTCAGTCGCAGAAAGGCGAGCAAAAGGAGGGGGCAAGTATTCAAGTAACAATCCTCACCTACGGATGAACGTAGGTAGACGAGGAGTCGCACTTAG
>LFYR01000850.1:196750-258523 GCA_001185155.1 Zostera marina | reverse complement strand
CAGGGAATTCTCGCTTTATGTCGAGCAATTAATTTCGAACGACGAACTTGACAACCTGGTCAAAGGATCCCGGGGTCGAAACGATTGCAAGTCTGACACGAAAGGGAAGCGCCCACGCTCTCCTTCACCAGACAGCGACAATAGCGAGGACCACCCACGGAAAACCATCCATATGCTATTTGGTGGTAGACCAACAGGAAGGCTAGCATAACTAAGAGGAATAGGAATAAGCTGTCACCCAAAAGTCCTTGCATCTGGCACATGGACAACGTACAGCAACATCGCGCTTAGTATTGAGCACGTTAGAGCCTCTTAGTCTATATGTTAGTTTAAAAATTGCAAATTTTACTGTTGTAATTTACATTCTTAATAAAATTTAGATTTATCATCTACCTACGACTCTAGCTAGCACCCCACACTATGAATCTATTTTGTCGCTATTGCCTTAATAGATTAAAATCGTTTTAATACATTACGATTCAACCCAATCTGGTCACTTCAGCCTAGATATGGGTCCAAAAAGTTGCTCTGTCACCACGTCCAGAGTTCAACCACGCATTAGGGTCTAAAAGCAGAGTCCTAGGTAGTTGATAGGTACAAGTGAACCCAACCACAAGAGGTTCTAAGTACCCACCACACATATCATATCGCTACGGCCTTAACAGATTAGTAATCGTTTTGTCACTATAACCTTAACGATTTCACCCCATCTCATCGTTACGTCCTTGATGTGGGTCAAAAGTTGCTCCGTCGCTCCAGCCGGAGTTGAATACATAATAAGGAACCTAGGTTTATACCGATATTACGATATTTTTTGTTATCTTTTGTTATCTTCTCCGATATTGCGAGTTTTTATCTTTTGTTATCTTTTGTTTTCAACTTATTAGTTTAATCGATATTGCGAGTTTTTATTAGTTGTAAAGTTTAATTTATTTTCGCGAATTTAACTGTAGACTGAGCTACGATTCGTACGACCAAGTCTACGCCCAGAGTGGCTAGCGATAGGGTTAGTCTAATTTACGTCCAGAGCGGCTAAATTACGACTCGCGAATCTAGTTTTGGGTCTTAGTTACAATTCAAAAGAGTAAAGTAAATAAACAATTAATAAAGAAAAAGCAAAAACGATTCATTAAGTTCAAAAAGATTACAAAAATGATAACAAGATTACAAAATAAAAGGACTAAAAAAGATATCTATTCCTGAGCAGCTTCGTCCTTCATCTTGTCAAGAGCGTCCTTGTTCTTCTCTAGTTCCTCAGGATGCTGCTCTACCCATGCCATTATATCCGTGATGTAGTCAGGGGGTAGAGCAGGAAACACGGAAGGACCAAAGAATATGAGCTCTTGATGCTGATCGGATTGGTATCGCACGTCCAATTTCAATCCTGCAGCTTTCCCGGAGAGTGCAGAGTTGTCTTTCTTAAGAGTCAAAATCTCCTCTTCTGCACTAGCTAGCTCACTCTTCAGCCCAGTTGTCTCTCCTTGATATTGGGCAACTTGTTTCTTCAGATCTGCTATGGTAGCCTCAAGTGAGACTACGTGCCCCATCTCGCAAGATAAATGACTTTTTAAATCTTCAACCTCTTTGGTACGACCAGCAGTGGCAGAACTCAGCTCCTTGCGAAGTCCCAATATCTTCGCGACATATTTATCTATTTCTTTATGCTTGGACTCGATCGTCTTGTCCTTCTTCGGCAGAATATTGTCGCGCAGGTTCTCCATCCGGGACCTCACATTCTTCAGCTTGTCCAAGGCCTTCTCGCACTCCTTTAACTTTGTGTCGAGCTGGTTGTATCTCTCTTGAATCTTCTCGACATCATGAATGGAGTCAGCGTGATAGCACGCGTGTGCCATGTAGCAAGCAGCAGTCATATGCTTGAGAAGCTCGCTCCGACACCACGTCCCAGACTGGCCCATTACGAGTGACATCGCTTCCCTCCGAGTTTCAGGATCATCATTGAAATTAGGAAGCGACACACCAGAAGTATAGGGCACATAACTAGTACGGGGTGGCTGCGCAGAGCGAGAGCTTGATCCTTGCTCGAAGGTCCGACGGGGCTCAGCACGTCTGCTTTTCTTCCTCAATCGAATGAGCTTGCCCTCTCGGAACTGCTTGCACATATAGGGAGGAGCGGCGTCAAAGTATAAAAGCGATCCCTTCTTTCCGCCCTCCAACTCCTTCTCTGTCAGTGGTTGCTGAGCTTCTTCCTCATTCTCAAAAGTGAAGTCTTCCCTTTGGCAAAGGACAAAGGGAACACCGCGCGGCACGGAGTATTGAGTCAGGGACGGTGCTATCCGATCAGAAGCTTCGATATCCCTCGTAGTCAACCCAATCGAAGCATTCATATGCACTCGGTGGGGATCATTCCACGCTTCCCGACTCCTCGGAAGAAACTCAGAGGTGATGAAGAAGAATTCCTTCTTCCAGTTGCACCCAAAGTTCGTCGGCAATTCATCGACGATATTCTTATCAAAGTGGCGTCGCGTAAATCCGACGCGACCAGATCACGATTTTTCTTTGGTCAGCTTGTAGTAATGAAGGAACAAGCTGGCAGTCGCAGTAATCCTCAGGCCCCAACAGATATTCAAAAATCCCCGTAGGATCACGAAGAATCCCGCCGGGAGCTGCGACAGGGACACTTCAAAAGTGAGTAGTACTTCACTTATTATCTCTGGAATCGGTAGTTCAGAGAAGTGCTTAAAGTAGATCCGTGGAATAGCCTGGAATCCCGGGGGTGGAAGATTCGCAGGCTGGTAACGCGATATCCAGAATCGCAGATGCCCAGAGATCTGAATCCCCAATAGCAAACCTCGAGCGTCGCTTGCGTTAAGGTTGGAAGGGGGGTTCAGTCCATCAGAACCATCCAAGGTTGCATGAGTCATCACTTGCTCGAATTCGCCGTCCCCGGAGCGGCCTATTGGGAGCAACCTTGGTTCGCCATTCACGGCAACTTCACAGTGAGCGAACCCAGATGGGTTCAAAGCTCCAACGTACGTATCCAAATCGAGGTCCGGGTCTCGACTGGAATCCAAGTCCACGGGAGGTGGCGGAGTTCTTTCAACAGAGCGCCGGCTCGCTCTACGGCGTGGGTTGGAAGCACCACGGTCAACACGCAATGCCTCTTCGAAATTTATGTTCAGAGGCGGAGGGACCCTCTCATCTTGTCCGGGCACATGAATTTTGCCCTTACCAGTGGTGCGTCTACTTCTTCGTCTAAGAGAGCCATCACCCACAGATGACTCCCGGTGCGGGTTCAGTCCCGACACAATATGACCTTCTGCGTTCACGACCAACGAAGCGGTGTGGCGCACAGAAGAGTCATCAACCTCCATGGGAGTCGCTGACTCTGGTCCTCGAGTCGCCGATCAAATGAGAAGGATCGACGAGTCACGGCCAGCAGTCGCCGACCCAGTGGCACCTGAGCCTTGCCCTCTACGCCTGAAAGATTTTCCCTTGATGGGCCCAGTCTGTGTCGCTGACTCCACGATGGGAATCGCCGACATAGAGGACTCGGGAATCTCTCCCAGCTCGAGAGGCTCTCGCACGACTACAAGGGCCCTGCACTGTGTCGCCGACTCCACAAGGGTAGTCGCCGACACTGGCGAAGCGCCAAGGAGTTCGTGCACATAGGCACTCATGTCCACAGCAAAAGGTGGAACTCCCGGAATTGTCGACTTAACCCCTCTGTCAGGAGAGGGAATTGGCGACTCTACGGTGTTCAGCACCTCATCTAGACCAGCGGTCATCTCAGCAACAAAGTCTGACGTTTCGGATTCTTTTAGGTAGTGGGAATCGGGGGAAGACATGGTGTAAGTCGTCGATCCGAAAAAATGAAACTCGGGAATCGGCGACAGAAAATTCTAGGGTTTTAGGCGATTGAAAAGGGGAAATTTTTTGTGAGGTTTTGGGAAGAACTCCACTATTTATAGCCCGTGGGAAAATTGCAAAAACCCCCTAGAAAATCCGAAATTTACAAAATTTGAGATCGGGAATCGATCTACAAATCCCCTGAATCACGCCACTGTCGCCGACTCCACAGAGAAGTCGCCGACTCCAAACATAATCTCGCAGTACTGCGAGATATATTTCCTTATTTGGAGATTTTGCATATACTTCCCCGTATATTCTCCAAATATCCCAAGGATCTCCCAAAAAGATCCGACAGTTATGCTAGGAGTCGCCGATCCATAGAGGGAGTCGCCGACTCACAGGGGTAAAAAACAAAATGCCCCCTGCAGTTACCCAGACCATAGGTGTCGCCGACTGGTGGCCTCCATTCGCCGACTCCGGGTAAAATAACAGCAAAACTGCCCCAAGTGCATGTTTTCAAGGGGGAGCATCACAAGCTTTCCCGACACTTCTATCGCTTCGGCCAGAAGTCGTCAAAATTCAAGAAGGGAGTATCACAAGCTCTCCCAACACTTTTGACGCTTCGGCCAGAAGTTGTCACACCTCATGAGGGAGTAAATTTAACCATAGGCTGAGCTACGATTCGTACGACCAAGTCTACGCCCAGAGTGGCTAGCGATAGGGTTAGCAGAGTCTGATTTACGTCCAGAGCGGCTAAATTACGACTTGTGAATCTAGTTTCGGGCCTTAATTACAATCTAAAGGGTAATTTATATGAAAGATTAGCAAAGGAAAAACAGTAGATAGCTCACCAACAGTCACATACTTCGAAAAACACTCATCCCAAAAAATTTGTGTGTCGCAAAGGCACGTTTTTTAAGGGGGAGTATCACAAGCTCTTCCGACACTTCTGTCAATTTAGATAGAAGTCGTCATATTTCGGGGGAGTATCACAAGCTCTCCCGACACTTCTGTCAATTTGGATAGAAGTCGTCACATTTCGGGGAGAGTATCACAAGCTCTCCCGACACTTCTGTCAATTTGGATAGAAGTCGTCACATTTCGGGGGGAGTATGACAAGCTCTCCCGACACTTCTGTCAATTTGGATAGAAGTCGTTACATTTCGGGGGGAGTATCACAAGCTCTCCCGATGCTTCTGTCGCTTCGGCCAGAAGTTGTCACACTTCGGGGGGAGTATCACAAACTCTCCCGACACTTCTGTCGCTCCGGCCAGAAGTCGTCAAAAAATTGAGCACGGTAAGATCCGTAGTTTCGGTCATATTTACCAAGGATCAATTTGAGCAAAGGAGAGGCATCAGGAAAGGTAAATCGCACTGTATGTTCAATAAGTTAAATATGAGTTTTTGGACTGATCTAGTTGTTTTGCAGGATGTTTTCTATTTTGCAGGAAAGGTTCTAATAGTGAGCCAGGTTCTAATAGTGAGCCAGACTCTGATAGTGAGCCAGACTCTGATAGTGAGTCGGTCTATCTCGTCGCTTCGGCCTCAATAGACCATTAGTCATTTTGACGTTTCGACCTCAATGATCTCAAGGGGGGAGTATCACAAGCTCTTCCCGACACTTCTGCCGTTTCGGCCAGAAGTCGTCGAAATCCAAGGGGAGTATCACAAGTTCTCCCGGCACTTCTGTCGCTTCGGCCAGAAGCTGTCACATTTTTTGAGCATGATAGGTCTGTCGCTTCGGACAGATCAATCAAGGATTTATTGAGCATAAGGAGGAGTAGCATGAGAGGCAGCTCCACACGGCAAGGTCAGTAAATCAATAAATATATCCTTTAGACTGATGTAGCTATTTTGCAAGTTGTTTTTTGTTTTGCAGTCATGTTTCTGTCGCTTCGGCCAGAATCAGACTAAGAATTATGTTGTCGCTTTGGCTTCAATAGTTCTTCGAACATTTGGAGATCATTTTGTCGCTTTGACCTTAATGATGTCGACCCATCTTGCGCTTCGGCCTATGGGGTAACCGTTGTTGCGGACACCAAGTCGCTCTTGATCAGGATAGACTATAAACATCAGTTCTGATAGTGAACTAGATTCTATCGCTTCGGCCAGAATCATATTCTATTAGTGAATCCACGCGATCTGTCGCTTCGGCCAGAACCCGATTCGGATAATGAATCCACACATTCTGTTGCTTCGGCCAGAATCAGATTCTAATAGTGAATCCACGCATTCTGTCACTTCGGCCAGAATCCACACAGCAAAAGTCGCTCTTGATCAGAGTAGGACTATAAACATGTAGTTCCATTGGCCTGGAACTAGATTCTGATAGTGAATCAGTCCATCTGATAGTGCATGGACCACGCGGAGTCATTAGTGTCGTTGTGAGCACAATGACTCAATCCCATCTTGTCGCTTTTTGCCTTCATGCGGATCACCTTGCTTGGGGGGGGATACTGGCGGTACACGGGTGTTTTGCCATGCTCTCTTCAGGGGGGAGTACTGGTGACACATGCCTGATTACGTTAGTCACTTCCAGCAACGCCCTTCGACAAGGACTAGGGTTCCGTCGCTTTATGCCGGACCCCCGGAGAGTTCCACGAATTCGGAGAAAGTGTCTACGTCAAGTACTCAGGGCAACACCTGGGAGTCGCTGACTGGGACTACCAAGTTGCCGACTCCAGGGGTGAACCGGAGTCGGGACTCCACCCCTGAATCAGCGACTCCCATACCTGAGTCGCCCATTACCAGACGTTACTTGAGTGGACCCACGTCATTATGGCACCCTTCAATAGGGTACCATAATGGGGTGGGCGCCACTCTATTGAATGGGGAAACGCCTCCAGGACCCTATAAAAGGGGTCCTAGGGGTGTCCTCCACCATCAACTAATCTTAACATCCCACACTCCACACTAGAGCATCCAAGGAGCCCGAATCGCCTACTCCCAAGAGAGTCGCCGATTCCCCTTCTCTTCTGCAGGTGTTTGTCATAGAGCGCGCGTCGTGGACTCCAAAGCCTCTAGCCCTTCTCGCAACCCCGCGAGCCCACTAGTAGCAGATTCCGTGCTTCATCAGCGTGCGCCATCTGTGGGATTATCGAACCACGATATCCCGTCGTAATCACGAAATTTTCTTCGCAAAGTTCAGCTCGATTCCCTTAGGGTGAGTCGCTAACTTTGTGTCAAGGAATCTCTGACTCACACAGGCAATCACCGACTCCACCTAGTGAGTCTCCGATTGCGGGTTATTCTGCTAGCTAAGAGTGCTGTCCACGGCCAGACTCGATAGAAAAGTTACCTAAAGCAGTCCCCGATTCCACTATTGTGTGTCGCCGACTCCACCTTGTGAATCGCCGACTCCACTTGGTTTTTTCTCTCGGGCTAGTTCTAGCAAGCACTTGCGCTCTAGTTGGAACACGCTTTTGTTAACAATGGCTTCCGAAAGACAAAAGCACGACTACCATCTGAGGAACAAAGGCAAATCCTCAATGGTAGCTGATAGGGCACAGACTGAGCCTCCTCAAGAAAACAGGCAAGAATGGCCTGAGGAGGTTCAAGTTAGTCTGCCACCTCAGACATCCATCCCCCCCGCTTTAGAGGCAAGGTTGATTAACTTCATGGATAACATGGAACAAAGAGTTAACAACCTCGAGAAAGCGAGGAGCCAGAGGACCATCGCCCGCGAAGGAGCGGGTGAATCGGCCTCTCATAATTCTCCATCTGCGGAGAAAAAGAAGAATGGTCCAGAGCCTTCAAAATCAAGGGCTGGACCTAGTAAGAGTCATACTGAAAAGACTCTTACAACACGGTTCGTGGAAGACCTTCGTCGGAAGCTGGCCGGCAATCTAGTCGCCAGCAGTCCGATCGAATTTCTGAGAGACAAAAGCGCTCCTTTTCAAGAGGACCTTTTGAAGGTGTCTTTTCCACCAACCTGGCGGGTACCCAGGATAGAAGCGTATGACGGTTCGGGTGATCCAAAAGATCACATCAACCTCTACCTTAGTGTTGTGGAACCGCAAACCACCTATAACGTGCTGTTGTTTCGGGCATTCCCCGACACTCTCAAGGGAAGTGCCTATCGGTGGTTTTCCGGTCTGCCAGCTAGATCAACCTCCAGCTTCGCGGACCTCTCATCCAAGTTCATCGCCCAACATGTGGGGATGATTAGGATCAAACATAGTGCCAATGCACTGCTGGCACTGTGGCAGAACAAGCTGTCGTTAAGGGATTACACTATTAAGTTCACTTCGATGATGACAGAAGTGAGCGACTTAATTTCGAGTCTGGCCATTGCGGGATACACGAATGGGCTAGTACCCTACTCCCCTTTGGCCCAGCATCTCACTCTCCATAAATTGGAGACTCTACGTGACCTCTTCCAGCGAGCCCAATCGTTTATTGAGGTGGAAGAGCAGAATGAGAACAAGCTAGTGGAACTTGAGAACACTAGCTTCAAAAAACCAAAGTTCGAGAAAAAGAGCTACGGCAGGAAGAATAGTTTCCGAGGCTCTTCGAACAAATACACTGACAATGCGGCTAATTCCTACAAAAAGGAATGGAAGCCCAAACATGATAACAAAGTGTATCAAACAACCACCAAACAGTCGGCAAAGGGTCCATCCCAACCATGGAAGGATTGGACCCCCTTGACAATCAATAAGGGCGAACTGTTTGACAAACTGAAGAACCGGGCAGATTTACCTCCCGCCAGTTCTTTGGATCCTGCAACCAAAAGCAACCGTAAAAACGGTGGAAGGTTCTGTAAATTCCACAAGGACCACGACCACCTTACGGACCACTGCAGGGAGTTCTCGATATATGTCGAACAACTAGTCTCGAAGGGTGAACTTGGCAACTTCGTCAAGGGACCCCGAGGACGAGACGGTTGCAAATCTGTCCTGAAGGGGAAGCGTCCACGCTCTCCTTCGCCGGACAGCGACAGTAGCGAGGACCGCCAGCGGAAAACCATCAATATAATATTTGGCGGATCCGTTGGCCAGAATAGGGGATACTCCCGGAAGGTGCTGATGTCACAGTCAACACCTCGCGACAACGGGAAATGGGCTCGGGATGAGAAGTCGACACACTTCTCCGAAGAGGACCTGGACGATGTCCTGCTACCCCACGAGGATCCACTCGTGATCTGAGCAGACATCGGTCTGACTTCCCGTGTCGAGAGAATGATTGTCGACAACGGCGGTTCCGTGGACATCCTCTACATGGACACCTTCATCAAAATGGGCCTTAAAATGGAGGATCTGTCTCCTTGCAAGGAAGCCATTTATGGGTTTACTAACGTCGCCGCCCCAGTGGCCGGCGTTATCGACCTGAAGGTCTCCATCGGATCCCGACGAGGGAGGGTTAGTCGAACATGTCGTTTTATAGTGGTGGAAGTAGAATCCACTTTTCATGGCATATTTGGACGACCCTTCATTCATGGGATCAAAGCAGTCCCGTCTTCTTATCACCAATGCATACGATACCCAGTAAACGGGTTCATTGCAACTGTCAAAGGATCACAAAAGGATTCCAGACAAGGGTATAAGAAGGAAACCCAGCTGGTTAAACTAAACAGCATGATCGTCCACGCCCCACCCGACAACGGGGAAAGGGAAAAATTACAACCCGTGGATGAGACTGAGATGTACCAGCTGGAAGGGGGACACGTGGCACTAGGGAAAGGGTTAGACCCCGACCTAAGAGCCAAGCTTGTGACTGTCCTGGAGGAGCACTAGGACAGGTTCGTTTGGAAGGGTGAGGCTCCGACACAGATTGCGCGTCAAATCGTGACGCACAAACTTAATGTCGACCCATCTATCCCAGCTCGTCGCCAAAAACGTCGAGTGCTCACCTCTGACAGGCGAGAAGCCGCCAACGAAGAGATATCGAAACTTCTGAATGCTGGACACATTCGAGAAGTTCGATATCCAACTTGGTTGGCCAACCCCGTCCTCGTCAAGAAGTCCAATGGCAAGTGGCGCATGTGCATTGATTTCACAAATCTCAATAAAGCATGCCCTAAGGATAGTTACCCGCTCCCATCTATCGACGAACTAGTCGATGGAGCGTCTGGTAACGAACTCCTCTCTATGATGGATGCCCACTCAGGATATAACCAGATCCTGATGCATGAGCCTGATGAAGAAAAAACATTCTTCATCACGGACTCAGGGACATTCTATTATAGAGTAATGTCATTCGGCTTAAGGAATGCTGGGGCTACATTCCAACGCTTAATGGACAAGGTTTTTGCGGACCAGATCTGGCGCAATATTTCCGCTTATGTTGATGACATCCTGGTCAAATCAACAAGCGTCGAAAAACACCCTGAGGATCTGAGAGAGACCCTTAGGATATTAAAGCAATACGGAATGAAGCTTAACCCAAGCAAGTGTTCATTCGGAATCAAGGAAGGTAAGTTCCTTGGTTTCTACGTAGGTCAGCACGGGATTAAACCAAATCCCAACAAAATCCAAGCAATTCTCGATATGGAAGCCTCCCGCACAATTAGAGAAGTACAAAGGTTGAACGGACGAATCAATTTACTCAGTCGTTTCATATCGCAAACGGCTGACAAATGCAAACCGTTTTTTCAACTACTAAAAACTGCGGCCAAGGGTAGTATCACTTGGACACCGGAATGTGAGGAGACATTTACCAAGTTAAAAGCACAAATGTCCTCGCTTCCAATGCTGACCTCACCCAGGGATGGGGAGGATTTGTACTTGTACATAGCGGCCTCAGAAGAGGTCGTAAGTGCAGTCCTTATCGCACAAAGAGATAAGGAACAAGTCCCCATCTACTACCACTCGAGGCGACTACAAGGAGCAGAGGTACGATATTCTCCAATTGAGAAAATCGTGTACGTTGTAATCCATGTTTGTCGTCGTTTTCGAGCTTACTTCTTAGCGCACACGATCGTAGTACTTACATCGTGTCCCCTACGCCGTCTACTCCACAAACCAGATATATCGGGAAGGTTAACTAAATGGGCAATCGAGCTCAGTGAGTTCGACTTGGATTTCCGACCAACCACTGCCATCAAGGGGCAAGCTGTGGCAGATTTCATGGTCGAACTCACACCATCAAACCTAACCCAACCATGGACTGTGGAAGTAGACGGATCGAGTTGCAGCACAGGCTCAGGTATCGGAGTGAAAATCCATAGTCCAGATGGAAAAAATTACGAACACTCGATACGTCTTCACTTCCCGGCATCTAACAATGTCGTGAATACGAAGCAGCCATTCACGGCCTAAAGCTGTTGCTAACTCTCGGCGCTGAAAAGGTCACGCTTCGCACTGACTCCCAGCTCGTGGCTCGACAGACCACTGTTGAGTTCGCCTGCAAAGAACCACAAATCACAAAATATGTGGAAGCTATGGTAGAATTCACCAAGCAATTCACTGAGTTTAAAATCGAGCAAATCCCTCGAACTCAGAACATACCCGTCGATGCCCTAGCGCGGCTAGCATCGGCCTGGGAGGGAGGCCAGCATGAAGTTCTGGTGGACTCTGTACTCCAGCCCTCATGCCAGGTATTGAATGTCACATCCGACCCCTCGGGGGATTGGAGACAACCAATACTGACATTCATTCAAAGTGGTGTACTTTCTGACAATAGGGGCGAGGCCAAAAAATTGCAACACAAGGCAGCCAAGTACTGCGACGTCGGAGGAGTACTTTACAAAAAGTCCTTCGACAGCCCGTTGCTACGTTGTTTGGCCAAACCCGATACGGATAAAGTTATTCAGGAAGTACACGAAGGCTCATGCGGACTCCATGAGGGAAGAAGAGCACTAGCCTTCAAAATCATACGGCTGGGGTACTATTGGCCCACATTACGGTTAGAAGCTCGCACTTATGTCCGCAAGTGCCGAGCATGCCAGTTGCATAGTCCAATGCAACAAAAACCATCCGCGGACATGACTCCAATTTTGAGCTCGATCCCGATTGCCATTCCAAGCTCACCGAAAAAAATCTCTCCAAAATCTCCCACTCACCCTCTCTCCCACTCACTCTCACTCACGAAAAAATCGGCTTGTGGCAGCCAATTTTTTCGAGACAAAACCAGCTGATAATATAGATTCTGTAACAAAAAAAGGAGCATGATCACATCCGATCCATCTCACACCCTCCGCATTGTTCCAGCCCCGGATCTTACGATCGTTTGGGCCTTCACAACCTTTGGGGAACTGACTCGATATTTCCTAGAACGATCTATGCCTCATCGTTCTTACATAGTGGGCCTAGGGCAATGGGGAGTGTAAAAACCCTGGTGTGCCCAAGGCATCTTTTCCTTTGCCAAGGGAAAACTCTGCCATCACCTTTCGGTCGACTACACATAAGTGATTCCACATATCGTTTCTACTTTAATAATAAAGTCCACCCCCTGGGAGATAGAGCTCTATATGGATATGACTTTTTAGGTCATTCCATTTATCAAATTGTTCCCCTCAGAGCTTTTTGGTGAGACAGAGTTCTATTTTTAGTTGAACCCCATCCCACCATAGGCCTCAGTTTTTGTTTCCCTTAATACAAGTTCCTACTTAAATACGATTACAGACTCAATAGCAAATATTAGAAAATTTAAACAAGTTTCACGTTCGCGCCGACTGGGCGCCTCCGGTCCATACATCCATCCATCTCTGTTATCTTCTCGTTCCTTTTGCCTTGTACCTGTCCACCTTGAATGTCGATGTTACATCCTGCACTGTCCTTCTCCCTCTCTCCTGTGGGCTCCTGCGTCTGTCCTCGTGCACTCTCCTGTTCCTTTCGGTCCAGATTCCCCATACTATCGCTGCCGTGTAGGTCCACGTCAGCCCCCAGCATGGTGAGTTCTTCGTCCTTGCATTTGCCTGTGCCATGACCTGTTCTAAAGATAGACCTGCACGCGTAATCAAACTGGGTTTTGCATTTAATATATATGTCCATAGATCCTTGGAGAACTTGCATTTGAAGAAGACATGGTCTTGTGATTCCCATGGCCCCCCACATAATATGCAGTTTGTGTTCTCCCCTCCCATCCTACACGCCCAGTCAGCTCTCATGGATATTTTGAACCACCTGGCCCTCCAGAGTGTTATGCTGAATTTCCTTACACTAGTCGTCCAAACCCCCTCCCCGTAGTGGTATATTGGCTCAGTATTCCTGACGGAGTCCCAAGCGTTCTTAAATGTTAGGGAATTCCCTTTTCCTACCCAGGTGCAATTATAGTCAGCCTCACACTTTAGCGTCCCCTCTATCACATCCTTCTTATCAATAACTTCAGCCCATAGGACCGAGTCCAAGTTTGGGTGCTTCTCTATATCTCTAAGAGCGCTTCCACCCACGTATCCCCCCCTCATCCATGAGGCCCAGATCGAATCCTCTGCCGACCATATCCTACCCAACCTTGTCATCCTCGCTGCTTCAGCGAACTCTCTGAAGTACCTCAGTCCCAGTCCACCCTCCTTTTTGGGAAGGGTCATCTGGTCCCATTTGACATCTTGCTTCCCACTCCACATATATCTGTAAGAAATGGATCTCAATTCATCAAGAGTATCCACCGGGAGTCTGCTGGACATATTCTAGAAATTGAATATGCCAATTATACCCCAGTGATACAGCTGAACCCTGCCCGCGTGAGATAACAACCTTGTTTTCCACCCCTCTACCATCTTATTGACTCTTTCAATTAGGGGGGTACAGTCCTTTGGGTAAAGGATCCTAGGTGATAGAGGCAGTCCAAGGTACGTTGTTGGGAAGGTCCCTTCCTTGAACCTTAGGTGTGTCAGCAATTGGTTCTTGTTCTTGGTGGAGTTTGAGAAGAACACCTCGCTCTTTGGGTCACTTACACTCAACCCTGTCCTAGCTTCAAACACCTTAAACACTTCATCGATTGATTTGAAGGAATCCTCCTTGGCTTTGCAGAAGATCAAGAGATCATCCGCATAGATCAAGTGTGATATCCCCATCATGTTATGCTTCTTGAAGGTGCTTATTTGCCTCCTCTCCACTTTCTCATTAATGAGAATCGTCAGGTTTTGCATTAAGAGAGCGAATATGTACGGGGAGAGGGGGTCTCCTTGCCTGATTCCTCTCTTAGGTAGTATCTGTGGTGTCGGTGACCCATTCACCAGGAACGATAATGATGATGTAGTCACACACATCATTATGATCCTGATGATCATTTCATTGAAACTCATGTCCCTAAGAGTGTCCTCTATCACCTTTGCAAGGTCCACTTTTATGGCTGCGTTTGCTCCCCCACTTGCCCTACCAAACCCCGTAATCATTTCCGTTGCTAGCAGATAGCTGTCCCCAATCAGCCTACCTGAGAGGAAGGCGGTTTGATTGCTGTCAATCAAGGTATCTGCGACTGGGACTACCCTGTTCGTTAAGATCTTTGAAAGGATCTTATACGTTGTGTTTATGCAAGATATGGGCCTAAACTGATCCAGTCTTGTAGGGCTCTTGGTTTTTGGGACCAATGTGACGAAAGTAGCGTTTACTTGTCTCAGGAGGGGTTCTCCTAGGAAGATAGATTTTATGGCCTTAACTAGGTCCTTGTCTATGATGTTCCAAAAGGCCTTAAAGAAGGCTCCTTTGAAACCGTCCGGACCAGGACTTTTGTCTGGATTTAGCGCCATGACTACTTTCTTATTCTCGTCATACGTTGGAATCCTCTCTAATTCCGGACGTAACCTTTTTAACGAAGTTTCTGGTTTCGGTACTTAAGGCCTCCTCCCCCTCAGCAAATAGTGTCTGGAAGTGGTCCAGCGTTTTTGCCTCTATCTCACTTCTAGATACCACCACCCTACCATTCGGTCCCAGCATTTTGTACAGGGAGTTTAGGGTTTGTCTTTGCCTTGTCATGGCCGCAAAGAATTTCGTGTTCTTATCCCCCAGTCGCAACCAATTTGCCCTACTCCTCTGCCTTGCATCTTCCTCCTGTACCAGGAGAAGGCCTTCTAGATCCTTGAGGTATCTATCCAATCTCACCGGGATCTCCTCATCAAATGGACTCGCCTCCAACAAGCCCTCGTTCTTTTGGATTTCTGCCTCTACTTGGGCGATTCTCTTCCTTGCCTGATCCTCTGATGTTTTTCATCTTTTAAGTATTCTCTTCACATTGTTCAGTCTCCTAGTGAAGGTGTACATCGGGGTCCCCCAAACCTCGATTTACCAAGCATCCCTGACTACCCCTTCCAGCTCATCCTTCCTAAGCCAAAGGGCCTCTTCCCCTCTTCAACTACCCTGAGGTCGATAGTCAAGCTACGGTGGTCAGACGTGCCACCCGAGTGATTGTCCAGGTTCACTGTGGGCCAAAGGTTGAAGAACTTATAGTTCCCGAATCGTTTGTCAATTTTACTGTTGATCCTGAATTCGCCCACCCTTTTGTTTGTCCAGGTCGTAGGGTTTCCTTGGATAGGAATCTCTCTCAGACCTGCTCCATCTATCGCTTGATTGTATCTGTCTATGCATGCCAAGGAAGCTCTGGCATGCTCTCCTATCCTGTCCTCCCTGTTCCTAATCTCGTTGAAGTCCCCCAGCATGATCCATGGTCCCCTGATGCTGTGGCTGAGCCTAATTAACTCCCCCCACGTCTCTTCTCTTTCGTTGCTCTCTGACGCCCCGTGCACAAAGGTTGCATGTACTGTAAAACCCCCTTTGTTCAAACCAGATAGAATTCGGCTTTTGGTTTGTATCATCGGTCCTGTTCGATATCACTAAAAAATTCTACCTGAATATCTTACTACAGTGCACGAAGTTACGTTTCATAATCTTGGTCTCATATAGACCAAAGATGTCCAACTTATACTTCTTAACAAACCTCTTTTCCTCATCCTTCCTTATGTCACTGTTTAGTCCGTAGACATTCCAGCTTCCAAACGACATTTTGGATTAATATTGGTTAAATTTTGGGTGATTTAACCACCTTCCCACCTTGTCATCTGTCACAGCTAGCCCTTGGCCGTCTGTACTCATCCTAGTCATGTTTAGTCTATTATGACTTTTGGTCAAAACCCAGGGATTTTGACTTTTGGTCAAAGTTGGGTTTTTAGTCAAAATCGGGGGTTGGCCATTTTGACTTTTGGTGAGACTTAGGTTGTGACTGTTTTGCCTCTTGCCCACGGTCGGGTTGCGCCAATTTTGACTATTGGTCAAAATCGGTTGATTTTGACTTTTGGTCAAACACGGGGGTTGACAATTTTGACTCTTGGTCAAAATCAGTCTTTGGCTATTTTGACTGGTCGTAGTCTGGATTTGGCTATTTTGATCGATGGTCAATTGACCGGTCAAAATCGTGGTTTGTTGACTATTTTGACTAACAGTCAAAATCGTGGTTTGTTGACTATTTTGACTAACAGTCAAAATCAGGGCTTTGCTATTTTGATCATTGGTAATGGTCAACATTGGGTGTATTTGGTAGTTCGGGCCTTGTTGGCCATTTTCCATTTTGGTCAAAATCCAGATCCATATTCGGTGACTTTGCTTTGTCAAGACTGGGGATTGAGAAAATGTACAAAGTTTTCCAATTTGCCTAGATCTCTTAAGTGTTGGCCTTTGCCTCCCTGCGCTAGCTATCCTTGGGCTAGGCTCATTTTCATTTTTGTGTGGGGCTTGGTCTTGACCAACTCTAAGGAGCTGATTTGACCCATTCACACTATAATGGATTTCTAATTTCACCCCCACTTGCTTGTCTATGTATATCATTTTATTTTTTTATTTTTTCATATATGGTTTCCCCCCCACGTGCATGCATGGCAATTTTTTATTTTTGTGGACTATGGCCCATTGGATGGCCCATGTGCTTAGATTTAATTTTTCATGTGAGGTTTACATTTTATGCATCCTACCCTTGTGCAAGAATATATAGATTATTTGACCTCCCACTCCCATGTGCATACATATCCATCTTCTTTTGCTTTTTATAATTGTCTAGTATAGCTGTGGGATCCCCACCCCCGTGGGCTTGAATTCCCACTATTTCCCCCCCCCCTTATTTTATCCCACCCCTCCTTTTCACCCATGTGCATGCATTTTCTATTATAATTTGTATTTTTATTTTTATCCCCAACTCCTCTTACCCACGTGCATATCTCTCCTACCCCTCCTTTTTGCCCACGTGGATATTTTCCTTCTAATTTTATTATTATGGAAATTATTGATTTCTTTGTTTTTCCTATTTTCCTTTACCCACATGCAAATTTTCCCATACCCCTCCCATTTGCAAAATTTCCCCATAATTTTAAAACACGTTATAGGTATTCCTTATCCTAATTACTAATTACCCCCAACCTAGTATCTTATTTCCTAATTAACTAACCGATAATTTTTAATTTATTAAATTATTTAATTATATTAACCCTCACCTCCCCCGCTCCCTCCACCCCTGGTGGTTGGATCAGGTGCCATCTGTGTTCGCCGGAGCACGTCCGACCGGCGATCATCAACTTGCTTTGCATCCCACGGCGATCTCCTCCAGGCGACCTCTCCGACCTCATTGTCGCTGTCAGAGTCGTCGTCTTCTTCAATTGCATCTTTGAAGTCAGAGTCCTCCTCCCAACCAGTTGCTGTCAAATAGTCTAGGGTCCCAATTGGCGTCTCCGATGGGTAGTCCTTCCTTGCCTCTTCCGACTCAATTAGGTAATCTTCCCTGGACTTGGCTGCAATTTCTTTGACCATGGTCTCCGTTGCATTCTTTCCCGCTTCCCTCCTCGCCCTCTGTTTGATTTTGTTCTTCGATAACTTTTTACCTGTTGATATTGAGGAGTGGGTTCCCGACGAATTGGGTTCCTTATATCTGCTTCTACTCCCCTTCTTGGAGCCTTTGGAATTTGGCTTGGGGGTTAGTTCCTCCACTTGGTTAATCAATCTATACTCTTCGACTTCCTCCAATTCCTCAATTTCAGTTCCAGCACCATCTTCAGTTTCGTGTACCTCTGTTTAACCATCTTCCCTCTTTCTTTTCCTTACTGTTCCCCCACTGGAATTGCCCGGCGATCTCAATCTCTTGGCGGGATGTACTGCAGGTATAGCTTCGTCTTCAGCACTGTTCGCTGTCCTGTTTACTGCCGCCCTTGTCGTCATCGGAATTGGTCCACCGCTCCTTCCCGCGTTAGCTTCTCGCCGGTTCTGGTTTGCGTGTGACGACATGCGTGAATTGATTTTATTGGGTCGGGCCACCCGGGTTGGAACATTGGAGGATCCAATAGTCCTGTTTAATTTCCCCCTTTTGCAGCATGAAGGGTTCTTGAATTTAATCCCTTTATTACCCTTTTGTTCCCTTGTCTAGTCGAGGTTAAATTGGGCATTTGATGTGCGTTCTTAACCTGATCCGGATTTACCTGGTCAGGCCCCACATTCTTGAAATTGGCTCTACTATTGTTCATCTTCTTCCCTACTCCATTCCTGACTTTGTCTCTAGCTGTAGTTTCACCCAACCTCTGATTGTGGGAACCGAAGGCCGTATCGCATGTGCTCTCCATTCCAGAGCCCGCTGTCTCAGTCGTTGTGCTGTTTTTTTCCACTCCATACCTATCCCTTCCTTCCCTATCGAGTTCTATCGGCCTTGTCAGACTGTCTGAACCCATCACCGTACTGCTTGTGGAATCAAATCCCTGGCGATCGTCCTTGCTCTTGTTAATCGATTTTTCTTTCCGTTGGAACTTCCAGATGACTTCATCCACCTTGGACTCCACATTAATTTCCGTACTGTCTTCCTTCTCTCTCGCCGTCCGTTTGCCGTCTGCATGTGCTTTGTTCTCCGCATCCTCTGCTCCGGTCTCCCTTTCATCATTCCGGGCATCGCTCCCTGCTCCTAGCCCGCCCGCCCCGAGTCCGATTTCGTTTGCATTTCCTCTTCCCAAGTTTTCGGGTCGGTCAAGTGATCCATCCGACCCGGGTCCGACTAAATTTGTGGTTTGGCTACTCCCAATTGCAGATGCACTTCTGCTTCTCAGGTTTTCGGGCTGTTCGTGTGCTCCGCCCGACCCGATTCCAACTTGTTCCTCCTTCCCCTCGTGCTGCCTCTGCTGTTTGTTATCTTCGCTCTCCACGTCATCTTCCATTGTCATCTCTTCATTGGCCAACGTTTCCACGTCATTTAAGTTATCGCCAATTGTTCCAATCCTTGCTTCCGGTTGTGCCATGTCATCCTTAGTTGGTCCCTCACTTCTTCCTGCGTCATCAGCATCCTTGCTTACCTGGTGAATTTCCACGTCGCCTCCAGTTATACCAATCACGTTGTCTTCCTGTGCCGCATCCTCCACAACTGGCACGTCTTCTCCGATTTTTTTCCCGCAGTCTGCTGGTTGGTGTCTTCCTGCGCTGATTCATTCTCTCCGGTGAACGTCGCATTCTCTTTCTCGCCAGTCATTTTGCCGATATATTTGCAGTTCTCCTTCAGGTGTCCAAACGAAACGCACTTGCTGCAGACCGGTGGTGGTTTTATGTAGATGACAGTGCACCCATCCTCCGTCTCCTTCCCGTCTTCGTCGTGCATGAAGATCGGCACCTCCGATGTGAAGCTCCCCGATGCCTCCATGTTAACCAGTATCTTCGCCCCCTTCACGTTTGGTCCCTTGGAAGTGTGGGCGTCGACTCTCACCGGCTTCCCCAGGACGCTGCAGATCGCCGAGAAGACCTCCGGCGACCAAATATGAGCTGGAAAATTCGGCAATCCCACCCAAATTGGCAATCGAGTGACTCTAGCATGTTCGATTGCAGTTCCCTCCTTCCAATTTCTTACCAGGGTGTACACACTATTGGATATATATATACATCTAGAAGTTTCTAATTGTCTAATTAGGAATTTAACTAACTTAGTAACAAACCTCACTCACAATTGTAAGGGGTTTGTTACAACAAATCTCAAGTGTATATATACATGAATAAACAAGCTAAATAATCAATCGATTATTAGCCAAACATACATCTCCCTTCTTCTTTTGCAACCATGTCAAATTCTTCTTCCTCCTTCCCTTCAATGTCATCGGCATCTTCCTCCTCTTCCTTTTCATCCTCCAACATGGTATCAGATGTGGCTTTCGGTTCTAGGACTACTCAAAATCCAGCAATTCCGCTGCTGACCGGCCCTCAAATGCCGGAACCTCTCGCCGGAACCCCCTCTTTCGGGTCAATTCAGAGTTTCCTTCACATAAAACTCACGGCGACGAATTACTTGGTATGGAAAATGCAGTTCACACCATTGATCAACTGCTTCTCACTACAACAGTTCATCGATCCAATGGTGCCCTCTCCTGTCCTCTCTCCTACATGTCCAAATTTTCAGGCATGGTGGCGCAAAGACCAGCTCCTCGTGAGCTGGATTTTATCATCACTGTCGGAGGAAATAATTCCGACAATCTTGGGCCTCAACTCCGCTGCCGCGATCTGGACCACACTCGAGTCCTCGTATGGCCGCCCATCAGAGTCCCGTATTCTCCAGTTGCAGATGCAACTCCAAAACACCCGACACGAAGCCGACGAGGACATCTCAAAATTTCTCCGACAAGCAAAACTGATCTCCGATGAGCTCGCGGCTGCTGGTGCGCTCCGGTTCCTCTTCGAGTCTTCAACAATCTCCACCCAGATTATGGACAGGTGGTGACAGCGCTCGCCGTTCGTCAGTCGCCGGCGAAATTTGACGAGCTGTTAGAACTCATGACAAGCCATGAAATCCGCCTCCGTCTTCGCCAATCTCCGGCTATCATCGCGGCGCACCATACTCAGACGACTTCTAACACCTTTGATGGAGGATTGAAGACGACGCACGCCGGAAACGGAGGTCGATTTGGCGGATCGGGAAATCGCGGACGTGGGGGGCGCGCGTCTGAAAATTCTGGAAATAGAGGAAGAAATCCCCAACCTCGGCGGGACCCATGCCCAGTTTGTGGGCAACATGGGCATAGCCCATACAAGTGCTATTATCGGGTCCAGTCCACTCCAACTAATGGATCAAACGAAAATCAAGGCCCAACTGTAAATTTTAATCAAGGTATTAATAATTTCAATCGTCCACCTCATGTGACACGTCAGCCCACAACTCATCAGACAGCTGTCACCGAGACACACTATGCACCTACTGAGCTGGAGTCCGAAAATGCCACCTGGTATCCGGATACGGGGGCCACACACCACTTCACTCCAAATCTTCAAACAATTAATTCCCCAATTCCATACCATGGGCCTGGATCAACCCAACTAGGTAATGGGACCAAATTAAATATTGCACATGTGGGGCATGGTAAAATTACATATGGATCCTCTTCTATTTTTCTTAAGGACATTTTACACGTTCCATCCTTAAATACTGCATTATTATCTGTATACCAATGCTGTAAGGATAATAACTGTTATTTCCTTTTTGATAAATCTTCTGTCATTGTGAAGGACCAGGCTACTCACAAGGTGCTAGCTCAAGGAGCCTATAATGGACACCTTTACAAAATCGTGCCTCCTCTTGCATTGTCACCGTCAATCCACTCCACCCGAGCTTCTATCGATCTTTGGCACCAAAGGCTCGGTCACCCTCATGAATCAATTATTCGATGTGTTATTTCTCAAAATAAATTACCTGCATCTTCTTTGAAATTTAATCAATGTAGCTCTTGTATGTTTGGTAAGGCTAGTCGGAAACATCTTCCTCCTACATTTTCTAAATGCCGCTTCCCTTTGGAAATGATACATAGTGATGTATGGGGTCCGGCTCCTCTTTCATCAAATGAAGGTCATCGGTTTTTTATTTTCTTTCTTGATGACTTCTCGAGGTATATCTGGATTTTTCCAATCAAGCATAAATCTGAGGTTGCATCCATTTTTAAAAATTTCCATGTTATGGTTGAAAATCAAGTTAATCATAAAATCAAATATTTTCAATCTGACTTTGGTGGTGAATTTCAAGCCTTATCTTCATATTTTGTCTCTCAAGGTATTCATCACAGAAAATCGTGCCCTCACACTCATGAACAAAGTGGCACTGCTGAGCGAAAAATCCGACATATCGTTGACACCGGGTTGACACTCCTCGCTCATGGTAAAGTTCCTTTTCACTTTTGGAACTTTGCTTTCTTAACGTCAGTTTTCACTATAAACCATATACCATCTAAAACACATGGCACTCCACCCATTCAAAAACTTTTTCATATTCATCCTAAACTTTCTTTTCTCAAGGTTTTTGGTTGTGAAGTTTTTCCTTTATTACGACCATACAATAAAAATAAATTTGCTTTTCGATCCATGTCGTGTGTTTTTCTTGGATATAGCCTCTCTCATATGGGCTATATTTGTCTTGACATTAAAACCAAAAAATTCTTTATCTCACGCCATTGCAATTTTTTCGAAAACTCTTTTCCTTTTGCAAATTTGCAGGACTCTAGTGTTCAAAATCAGCAAGGGCCTTCTCCTTGGGGGGTTCTATCATCATCAGGCCCAATTTCTTCTCCTTCAACAAATTGACCCAATCCAAACCCATTAGACATTACTCCAATCACCACAAAACAAACTTTAGAAATAGCCCACCAATCAATTTTGAATTCGGCCCAGTCCATATCACCAATTCAAAATCCTGCAATTTCACCAAATCTAACTCCCACCAATTCCACTCCAACTCCAAACTCAAATCCGGCATTACCACAAAATGTGTCAACCAAAAATTCTATAACTACGGCATCATCACCACATGTCAAAAACCAACCGGCTACAATCATAAATGAAGGTCGGCCTCGTCGGAATATTGTTCGACCAAATTATCGCATGCTTGCCAGATTAGAGGCCACAAAGGTGACACTTGATGAGTTGTATGAGCCATCGACGGTTAGACAAGCCTCTAATTCGCCGGATTGGATCCATGCTATGGAATTGGAAATATCGGCATTAAAGAGAAATCAAACTTGGTCATTGGTTATTCCACCACCGAATGCAAATGTGGTATCGTGTAAGTGGGTGTTTAAAGTTAAAAGAGGATCTGATGGAAAACTTCAATGTCGAAAAGCTCATTTGGTGGCTCACGGGTTCTCTCAAGTGGAGGGTATTGACTTCGACGAAACATATAGCCCAGTCGTCAAGTTTCCAACCATACGAATTATGCTATCACTTGCGGTTTCTAAAGGATGGCAAATTCGTCAACTCGACGTTGATAATGCCTTCCTAAATGACGATTTAAAGGAAAAAGTATATATGATTCAACCTCTCGGGTTCGTAAACAAAACTCATCCCGAAATGGTTTGTCGACTTCACAAGTCTCTCTATGGTCTTCGACAATCACCCCGGGCATGGTATGATCGGTTGAGTCGTTTTTTGATTTCGATTGGCTTTATTGTTACATGTTCAGATGCATCTCTATTTTTTCGTATCACCTGCAAGTCTCAGTTATTCATGTTGATTTATGTCGACGATATCATAGTCACAGGTTCCTCATCCTTAGAAATTTCAAAGTTGATTTCTACACTAGCCGCAGAATTCAAGCTTAAAGATATGGGTGCACTACAATATTTCTTGGGCATGGAGTTTATCAAAGCCAAAAATACAAGCCACTATGTTCTTTCGCAACATCGGTACATAGGTGACTTGCTCCGGCGAACTAAAATGCAAAATTGCAAGTCTGCCCCAACTCCAATGACTTCTACGGTAAAATTGAATTCTATTGATGGCTACCCATTCGAAGATGTGTTACTCTATCGATCAACCGTTGGGGGCCTATTATACCTCGTAAACACAAGACCCGATATTGCGCTTGTAGTTAACAAGTTGTGCCAATTTCTTCAAAATCCGACCACGGTTCATTGGTCGGCCACAAAACGTTTGTTGAGATATTTGCATGGCACGTCCACACATGGAGTTCTATTCACACCATCTTCATCGTTTGTCTTGGACATGTATACCGATGCAGATTGGGCCGGATGCACCGATGATAGAAGGAGCACCGGTGGTTTTGCAATGTTCTTTGGGAACAATCTAGTATTGTGGTCGGCTAAGAAGCAACCAACGGTGGCTCGATCGTCTACTGAAGCTGAATTTAGAATTTTGGCCGATGCGGCGGCCGAAGTAAAATGGGTCTAGAATCTACTCCAGGAAATCGGTTTCAAAAAGGATGTGTCATCACAGATCTGGACGGATAATATGGGGGCTAAGCACTTGTCTCATAATCCGATTTTCCATACTCGGATGAAACATATGGCGGTAAATTTCAACTTCGTTCGAGAATTGGTGAAGTTGGGCCTAGTACGTGTTACACATATCTCCACAAGAGATCAAATCGCTGATGGTTTTACGAAACCTCTCCCCTCATCAAGGTTCATTGAAATAAAATCCAAGTTAGGTGTTTGCTCAATAACACCAACTTGAGGGGGTATATTGGATATATATATATACATCTAAAAGTTTTTAATTGTCTAATTAGGAATTTAACTAACTTAGTAACAAACCTCACTCTAGTCATTGAAGCTGATATATGTGTTGGATGTTAAATATATCGTTAAATATATCGTAATATATTATGATATAACGTATATTACGTTATAGGTAATATATTTAATATATTACCTTATAGATATATTTAATATATTACCTTATAAATATTATTAGCATATTTTAATATGGGGCTGTTACTATTGTAAGTGTATATATAGTCATGAATATATAGCATAATAACCATCTTTCGGTTATTCCCCAAAACTACTATAGTTCATCTTCTTCCATCCCTCATCATGGCCGGAACTAGCCAATCCATCTCTTCCATGTTCTCATCTTCCACTGCAAATGTTGTTCCAATCTCCAATATGGTATCAGAGCGTCGTCCGATCCTAGGGCCACTCCGCTTCCAACATTTCCGTTGCTCACCGGCCCTCAGACGCCGCCGGAACCCCATCATTTGGTTCGATTCAGAGCTTCCTCCATATCAAGCTCACGGCGACAAACTATCTTATCTGGAAAATGCAATTTACTCCGTTAGTAAATTGCTTTGCTCTTCAACAATTTATTGATCCGACATCGCCGGCTTCATCTCCTACGTCCCCAAATTTTCAGACATGGTGGCGCAAAGATCAGCTCCTAGTGAGTTGGATTGTGTCTTCTCTCTCGGAGGAAATTATCCCGTTAGTCTTGGGTCTCACCTCGGCCGCGTCGATCTGGAGCACGCTAGCCTCCTCGTTTGGTCGCCTGTCAGAGTCACGGATCCTCCAGTTGCAAATGCAACTACAGAACACGCGACATGAGGCGGATGAAGACATTTCGCGATTTCTCCGCCGGGCGAAGCTGATCGCCGACGAGCTCTCCGCTGCGGGTGCGCCGGTTCCACTCTGGGTCTTCAACGCCTCCGTCTTCAACAACCTCTCTGCCGACTACTCACAGGTTATTACCGCACTCGCCGTCCGTCAAATACCGGTGTCGTTCGATGAGCTACTGGAAATCATGACGAGTCATGAAATCCGGCTCAAACTCCGGCAGCCGGTAGTTGTCGCCGCCAATCACACTCGGGCGACATCCAACACTTTTGACGCGTCCGTGAAGACGACGCGATCTGGGAACTTCGGTGGATGATTTAGTGGAAATCGCGAAAGAGGGAGGAGTGGAGGACGTGGTGGCCGACCAGCTCAACCTAGGAGGGACCCATGTCCAGTTTGTGGGTAATTTGGTCATAGCCCATATAAATGTCACTATAGGGTCCAGCCCAATAGCACAAATGAAGGCCACAATTAAAATGGGCAACACAACATTTCCTTTGCTCCACCTCACGTGACACGTCATCCGGCCACTCATCACACAGCTGTCACTGAGTCACACTACGAGCCCACTGAGCTGGAATCCGAAAATGCCACGTCAGCATGGTATCCCGATACGGGGGCCACTCACCATTTCACCCCAAATATTCAATCAATAAGTGCACCACAACAATATCATGGGCCTGGATCAGCCCAGTTAGGTAATGGGACCAAATTATCTATAGCTCATGTGGGAAATGGTAAAATTGCATGTGGATCCTCATCTCTTTTTCTCAAGGATATTTTGCATGTTCCATCCTTGAATACGGCATTACTATCTGTTTATCAATGTTGTAGAAATAATAATTGTTATTTCATTTTTGATAAATCTTGTGTTTTTGTGAAGGACCAGGCTACACACAGGGTGCTAGCTCAAGGGGCTTATAATGGTCACCTTTACAAAATCGTGCCCTCTCTTGCATCGCCTCCGTCAGCGTCTCTTCATTCCACCCAGGCTTCTATTGATCTCTGGCATCAAAGGCTGGGTCATCATCATCAGTCCATTGTTCGACATATTGTTTCTTCTAATAAATTACCATCATCATTTTGAAATTTAATCATTGTAGCTCTTGTGTGCTTGGCAAAGCTAGTCGGATACACCTTCCATCTACATTTTCTAAGTGTCATTTCCCTTTGGAGATGATACATAGTGATGTTTGGGGGCCGGCTCCTATGTCATCAACGGAAGGTCATCGTTTCTTTGTTTCCTTTCTTGATGACTTTTCTAGATATATTTGGTTATTTCCTATGAAACATAAATCTGAGGTTGCGATAATTTTTAAAAATTTCCACATTATGATTGAAAAACAAATTGGTCATAAAATTAAATCTTTCCAATCTGATTTTGGTGGAGAATTCCAGACACTTTCTTCATATTTTGTGTCTCAGGGCATTCATTACAGAAAATCATGCCCTCATACCCATGAACAAAGTGGAACCGCAGAACGGAAAATTCGGCATATTGTGGACACTGGATTAACACTTCTCGCTCATGGTAAAGTTCCCCTCCATTTCTGAAACTTTGCATTTTTGACATCAGTTTTTACCATAAATCATATACCTTTTAAAACTCATGGTATTGCTCCTATTCAAAAACTCTTTAATACTTATCCTAAACTCACTTTTCTCAAGGTTTTTGGTTGTGAAGCATTCCCTTTGTTACGACCCTACAACAAAAATAAGTTTTCATTCCGGTCCATTTCGTGCGTCTTTCTTGGATATAGCCCATCTCACATGAGTTATATTTATCTTGATATCAAAAATCACAAATATTATATATCTCGTCATTGTTCATTTTTCGAGGACTCTTTTCCATTTGCTAACTTGCAGGGGTCTAATAATAATAAAATTCAGCAAAAAGCAAGTCCTTGGGGAATTCTTTCATCCTTTTCGGATCCGGTCAAGTTAAATCAGCCCAATCCGGAATTGTCAAATTTACCCCAAATCACTTCCACTTCAAGTCTTGTCCGTTCCCCAAGTCAAAATTCAGTTAAGTCGACATCCCCATCTCCAAGCTCAAGTTCCATCATGAGTTCGACACGTGCTACCTCAACTTTAACGCCAACACCGGATCCACCTGTTGTGCATGAAGGTCGACCTCAACGGAATGTACCTCGGGCGAATTATCGACTACTTGCCGGATTGGAGGCCACCGATATCGCAATTGATGAGTTTCATGAACCGTCTACAATTCGGCAAGCCTCCTCATCGCCGGAGTGGATTCGTGCTATGGAGGTGGAGATTTCGGCATTATTAAGAAACCGAACTTGGTCATTGGTTAATCCACCACCAAATGCAAGCGTTGTCTCTTGCAAATGGGTGTTCAAGGTTAAAAGAGGTTCTGATGGTAAATTACAACGTCGGAAAGCTCGGTTAGTGGCTCGTGGCTTCTCGCAAGTAGAAGGTATTGATTTTGATGAGACATACAGCCCGGTTGTCAAATTTCCAACTATTCGAATCATGCTTTCTCTTGCAATATCAAAAGGATAGCAAATTCATCAACTTAACGTCGATAACGCCTTTTTGAACGGTGATTTGAAAGAAGAAGTTTATATGGCTCAACCTCCCGGATTCGTAAATAAACATCATCCGTCAATGGTGTGTTGACTTCACAAGTCCCTCTATGGCCTCCGACAGTCACCCCGGGCTTGGTATGATCGTTTAAGTCAATTCCTTATTTCAATTGGTTTCAACATTACATGTTCAGATGCATCACTTTTTTATCGGGTCACGAAGTCGTCGCAAATTTTCATGCTGATCTATGTCGATGATATTATCATCACGGGCTCGTCATCCTCAAAAATTTCAACGTTAATAGCCACACTTTCTTTGGAATTCAGACTCAAGGATATGGGTGCATTACAATATTTCTTAGGAATGGAGTCTACTCAAATTAAAAATACGAGTCATTACGTTCTTTCGCAACACCGGTATATTGATGATCTACTCTGGCGGACGAAAATGCAAAATTCCAAACCCGCTCCAACTCCGATAACTTCTACAACAAGGTTGAATTCCACCGATGGCTATCCACTTGAAGATGTTGCACTATATCGGTCAACCATTGGGGCCTTGTTATATCTTGTAAATACAAGACCCGACATTGCCTTTGTGGTTAATAAGCTTTGTCAACCGACTACAGTTCATTGGTCAGTTGCGAAACGAGTTTTAAGATATCTACGAGGCACATCTACACATGGGATTATGTTCTCTCCATCGACGTCATTTGTGTTAGATATGTATACAAACGCAGATTGGGCCGGCTGCACCGATGATAGAAGGAGCACCGGTGGCTTTGCATTGTTCTTTGGGAATAATTTGGTGTCTTGGTCGGCCAAGAAGCAATCAACGGTTGCCCGATCGTCTACCGAAGCTGAGTTCCGAATTTTGGCTGATGCCGCGGCAGAAGTCATATGGGTGCAAAACTTACTTCAAGAAATTGGGTTTAAAGAAGAATTATCATCTCAGATATGGACTGACAATCTGGGGGCCAAACACTTATCTCACAATCCGGTCTTTCACACACGTATGAAACATATGGCGGTAAACTTTAATTTCGTTAGAGAATTAGTGAGATCAAGTCTGACTCATGTGACACACATTTCAACAAGGGACCAGATTGCAGATGGGTTTACCAAACCACTTTCTTCATCAAGATTCATTGAAATCAAATCCAAGTTGGGTGTTTGTCCACTAACATCAACTTGAGGGGGAATGTTGGATGTTAAATATATCGTTAAATATATTTAACGTAATATATTATGATATAACGTATATTACGTTATAGGTAATATATTTAATATATTACCTTATAAATATTATTAGCATATTTTAATATGGGGTTGTTACTATTGTAAGTGTATATATAGTCATGAATATATAGCATAATAACCATCTTTCGGTTATTCCCCAAAACTACTATAGTTCATCTTCTTCCATCCCTCATCATGGCCTACTTCTACTGTTGCCAAACTCAGGATAAGGCATCGGAAGCTCGGTAGACATTCTTTATATGGAAACTTTCAGTAGAATGTGCTACACAAAGGAGGACTTATCCCCTACATAGTCGCCTCTGAAGAAGCTAGCAGTCAGCATGGTGTCCTCGTATATCAGCGAGAACAAAAGAAAATCTCTATATACTATCATTCCAAAAGGTTGCAGAAAGCTGAAACTAGGTATCCCCACATTTAAAAGATGGCCTTCGTCGTTATCCACGAAACGCGTAACTTAGAAGTCTACTTCTTGGCTCACCCCATGAGGGTCTTGACCAATTATCCACTCCCTAAATACACCGGCAGAAGCTCTGTCCAGATGACTAGCATCAGCCTGGGAGGGAGGACCAAGAGAGATAGTAGTGGAATCCGCTCTAAACCAATCTCTCAATGAAACTTTACATATTTCTAGCCAGTAAGATTGACGAATGTCAATACAACAATTCTTGCATAATCAAACCATGCCTGCTGATAAAAGTGAAGCACGGTACATACGTCGTACAACTTCAAAATACTACGACATAAATGTGATATTTTACAAAAGATCAATACCATGCATGACCGTTATTGCGTTACATCAAAGATTCACAGAACCATAAACCAGTTAGATAATAAAGGATATTAATTCATGAAGAGGTCTGTGGAATGCACCTTGGTGGTAGGTGATTCACATTCAAAATACCTCGACAAGAATATTACTGGCCAACAATGCAATAGGAATTAGTTAAATATGCAAAACAATATAGGGCATGCCAAGTAAAAGCAAGGTTTTTGATTTGACCAGGCGCAATCCCCCCATCGCATATTTGGGGGGTCGCATATTTATGGGGCTTAACCCGACCCATTTACCCAAGTAAAAATTAAAAAATTGAAATGATTAAATGAATAATATTATTTTATAACAATTTAAGGACCCATTTTATAATAATATTATTCAAACAACTTAAATGAATAATATTAATTGACGACACACTTAGTAATTAGAAGTTAGAACTTAGAACTAAGTGTTTGAATTACACTTTTACTTTGATGTTTGAAACTAATACTTTTGTTGTTTTGAATGTTTCTTTAAGTTTTTCAGATTTTAAGAGTTTAAATATCATTAATCACTATATTATTTTAATTATGATTTTTATTATGACTTATAATATCAGAGATTTATTTAAAATATAGAAAATACAGTGGGTATATTGAAAAAAAAAATAAAAATAAAAATAAATGTCGCATATTGGGTAGCATATGCGACCCCAGGCATCGCCTGGTCGCCTGGCCGCCTGAAAAAGCTTGAGTAAAAGGACCAATCCAACATAAACCTTCTACATAATTAAATCCAATCGATAGCCATGTTCCCTCTTTGTGAGATGAGGGTTAGATATAGTAAGATCGACCATTCCCTACATCGTAAGACAATTTAAGTAAAGTTCATGTTTGTCGTTGTTGACTATTTTACCAAATGGATAGAAACATAATACAAGAAGCAGCCAAACAAATCTTATTCCAATTCATTATTACTCAATTCGGAATACCTCAGTATATTGTGACTGACTGACGATAGAACTCAATTCACTAGTAGAGTTTTCATAACCATGTGCGAACAAATGAGAATCGAGTTACATTTCTTTTCAGGCCGCAAGGCAATGGATAGCATATGGGATGAAAGCAGTAATTAATACCAATCGAAATGAATTATTCAACTTAAAGGATCTCTACACAGAATCGTGCAAACAATGAAAAAAGTCAGACCATGGCTCTCGATCTAATTGATGAGTTACAAGATCAAGCTCATGTAAAAAATATGAACATGGCTTAATATCACAACAAGAGACTTAAAATGAAGGATATCACAACTGACTCCTTTGTACTTCGAAAAGAGGGAATATGATGTTAATTTTTAATCTTCCTTGGCTTTATAATCAACGGTCTAAATTCAATTTGATTTTTTATTTTTTAAAATTTAATTATAAAACCTTAAGATTTAAAAATTACAATTAAAAACACTTAATTAAATTAAGAATTGTAAAATGTAAAAATTAATACTCCGACCACCTCCTTCCTTGAAAATCGACAATCTCATAGCAAATTCGAAAACCTCATCTTCATCTGCAAATTCGACAACCTTATCTTGATCTTGATATGCAAATTCGATAATCTTATCTTGATCTGCAAATTCGACAACCTCATCTTGATCTCTGCAAAATCGAAAGCGCAACAATATGATCTCATTTTCAAAATCGCTTTTATCTAAAAAATTCTCTCATCTGAAAATCATTTTCATTTAGAAATCAATCCCATCTAAAAATCACTAATTAAACCTAGTGATTGCAGGGTGGTCAGGACGGGTCGTCTCAGATCTACCCCTGGTATTCCTGTCCAGGACGAATCACAGGTAATGTACTTATTTTCGAATTTTTCAAACTATCGTTGATTTAAATTGATAAGCGACTTTCAATGAAGAGATAAGACTCAACCGCATTTGAAATCCTTCCTATAACAATAAGTAATTATTTAATGAAATTATTAATTATTCAAGGGATATACTATAAGTTTATAACTACTTTGACAATTATTTAATGAAATGACAAAAAAAATATAGACGATGTGTGACTACTGATTAGGAGAACGGATGAGATCAGAGCTTCATACATAGGAATATAATGGTGGTTCTTGTAGGATTTTTTTCTTCTAAAAATATCACATATATACATTTAAGTCTTATTAGTGGGGTAATTAGAATAAAAAAACAAAGATATTATTAATGATAAATATGTAAGCTTTTTTAATCCTATTTCCAAACTTTGATAGCACCATCTCTGCTGCCGGATATTAGAAGCCTCTGATTCCACTTCATTGAAGCCAGTGAAAGGACAGAATCACAATGGCATCCAGCAGAGTCAGTTGCTGCTATAGCAAGTATTGCCTTCTGTGTTGGTCTTGCTTCTGCCTGTTTTCTGTTAGTCTCCTGTTTCACACAACAGATGTGGATTGAACCAATTGAACTTTTAAATATCAGTCACGAACCAAGGATGGGATTTTAAGTTTTAAAGACGTAATATTTTTCGCAAGCAAAATGAACTATAAACTGCAGAATTGCATATTGCACTAGGACCTCTATACATTAGTCTCACCTAATCTGAGTTAATTTATATGCATGTTGTGTTTCTTACCTGCACGACTTGAACACCAAATGTAGTCTGTGTATTATACACATCTTCAGGAACAATGCTTTTTGTTGAAGGTCCACAAACACAGAAACTTCGAGCAGGACTGCAAAATCAAGAAGAATCATAAATAAAGTAAAATAGTTACCAAATAAGAACTTGATATGAAGTTGTGGAGTTTGTATTTCAACCAATTATGATCCCAATAGCGTATCTTTAAGTCAGTTCCCCCAGATAAAAAGTCTCCACCAGGCAAAGAAAACAATGATCTTACACCCGAAAGACGAGGAGAAGGTCCATTCAGCTCATTAGTCATGTAATCAGGTGTACAGTCATTTTTCAAACTGTGCTTAGAACTTGATTTGTTTGAAGGAATGATTAAGGCACAGGGGGAATTAGATGATATGTCGGAATCACCCTCACATCCTGTGTATTTAAATATCTGCAAAAATAAAATATCAGTGTTAAATGCTTATGGACAGAGAGATTGTCATCTATATATATATACAATTCGAGTCTAATCACATTTCGGTTATCCTCATACGTTCATACAATCTCATATAATAACAAACCTATAACTAGCTATACCAAGGTGATAACCTAATAACATAACTCTATCATTAACATAAGGCATAACATCACAATTAAAATTAAGAACGTGATTGAAAAATAATAATTACTAAATTACCAACATGAAAGAGGAAAATCAACCAAATACACATTATGGGGAAAATATCTACCTGGTGACATCTTCCATTTTCTGCATTCCATAGAGATATTTCATTCAAACCAGAAGCAACATATACTAATGGTTTTCCCATAGATGACGATACGTTATTTTCACTAGGAGTGAACAGACATATTTTCTCTATGGGACAAAATTTAGAACACTGCCATGAATTGAGGGGCAGAAGAAACCTTCTGTCCCAGAGGGTCATCATACCCCTAGAAGTTCCCGAGACAAACCAATTTCCACAATTACCAATTACTAGTGAAGATACATATCCCTTATCAGGAGTGACTTTAAATCTCCATGCTATGGAATCTGCTCTAGTATCCCAGAGATGAATCCCACAAAGCTGTGTACTAAATAAAATCGTGTTGCTAAAAGAACCATCACCAGTGGGACAGTTCAATAAACTAAGTATAGCACCTTCTCCAATTTGTTTCTTTTTTATGTCTGCAATACCAGAATATTTTTCAACAGCACTACCAACACCTCTTGAAATATAGTCGATTGAAAACAAGTGTACATGACCATCAGATGCACCAACTACAATTTGGGCATTAGCACTGAGAATTGTTGTGCACAATGCCTTCATTCCATCAAGATTGTAAGTCAGTTTAGATCGAAAAGAAATATCTCTTTCCAATTTCCGTGTATCCCATAATTTGATAGAAGAATCATCTGATGCAGTAACAAAGAAACTATTATCATTTGAAACAGTTATATCATTCACTGCAGATCGGTGTTCCTGAAGATGTGCAACCAGAACACCACGAGGCCTCCATCTAGCATCCTTGTCACAGGATGCTGTCATAGGGGATGTCGATCCAGACACATCGGATTGTAAAGCAATATCATCTGCAGATGCGACTGAGCTGGGGTTTAGAGCATCTGACAAAGAAAGTTCATGAAATTTGCTACTATGATAAGAAGATTGGTTATTTTCATAATTTTCTAGTTTTTGTACAGAGGAAGAGGTTTTCATGGAGGCATTACTTATGTTGTAAATAGATCCAGAAATAAGCTTAGGTTGGTCTGAGGTAGATAGAAATGACTTGCTAACTCGATCCAATGAAGGTGATGGTATCGAATTATTGCCTACAGTATTCCATTGTAATAAATCATCAGAATTTGCAGCTCCGCTCACAATTGAATGTTTGTTCATGCTCAAGGAGTACAGAGGCATGTCCTGGGATGGCTTATCATGAAATAAACTGTTCCCGCTAGTGATGTGCGCTGACATGAATCCTGGGAAATGCTTCTTCTCTGGAGAAAAAGAATCTTTGTTATCTAGTGTGCTAGTGTTATTAAACAGCTTATCGCTCACTGTTCTAGATCTAGCAGTATGGTCAGTGTTAGGTAGAATACTCTGTGAGGCCCCACTTGAAATATATTCTTTACAACTGTAATCTTTGCTTTCCCATTGGTTCGGAATTCCATTTTTGTACCAAATAATTTTCTGATTATCGAGCATACTTCGGCTTCTTGCATTATCTCTAACTCGATAAAATTCATCTATTGATACTGGAGGCTTTAGAGATGCCAAAAGAGATACTTCGGAAGATAAATAGTTTGGTTTCCTTTGAAGAAATGGATATAAAAGTGGATAAATATAAATATTAGAATCAACAAGTCCCATGATCTTGCTACTCGTTGCAATGAAACTAATAGCGGCTCTTCTTACACACAAAAGTGGAAAGCAGAGAAGTGGAAAAGCTCTCTCGATCATATCAAGCAGAATTTTTTTCCTCAATAAATTACTGTTACACAACATAGTCAAACATTCTAGCACATTGACAATGACAACCTCCATATTATCACTTAGACCTTGGTCGATATAAGGTAAAAGGAATCGTTCAATGCCCATTTTACCAACAAAGAAGCAGACAAAAACAATCTGCCCATAAAAATCTGCTCTCAGCTGGTCATCTCGATCATTTAAGAATGCTGGGAGAATAGCCAATATAAAATCACTGGTCATACTTTGACCAAAGAAGAAGCACAGATGACCAATATCCTGCAAAAGTGCTCTTCTGATATTTTTAGTGTTCTTAGGACCCATTACAAGCTCTTGGACGATATCAGCAATGGATGTCCTAAGTTTTGTGAGTTCAGCATCAATGTTCCCAATTTGCTTATTGCCAGGTGTTTCAATAATAGGCAATAGTTTTTTAGTAGATGAGGATTGTTTCTCTACAATGCCAATGTCGCTTAAAATATTCGAGCATATAAGGAATCGATAGGCAGTTAATGCAATTTTTGAAATATTGCTAGCATAGCAAACCCTAACACTTTCCTCGGGATCATCAGGAAGCGTGGAGAGCATTGGAAGAATGTATTCAGGGAATATCTTTGCATCACTAGGAGGAAATTCTTGAACTAGTGGGAGAATGTTGCAAAGAGCTTCCAGAGCAGCACAGCGGACAATTGCAGATGGATCAGAAAGCATCACAATAATGAAAGGAATCACGAGTTGCAAAAGATTTTCATCATCAATATGCAAAGAGGAAGACATTAAAAGGAGTAGAGAACCTCTTCTTAAATGTGGCTGTTTGACACTCCTCATGAAGGAACATAACAGTGATGCGATCAAAACCATGCCTTCACATTGCAATGTACATCTGTCACCTGGAAAGAAAGATAATAACAAAGCATCTGGTTGAGTTTTGTATTTATCCATGAATGACTTCAAATCACATTTTAAGATTCTTTTCAAATGATAGTATTCTTTCTGACTGTATCCCTTGCACAAGGGAAGAAGTGGATGATTAAAAGTTTGTTGTCTTGAATATTTTACATCAGAAGCCAAAATTGCAGATTTTGCTATGCAGGAAGCATTTTCATATGTTAAATTGATGGATTGCCTCTTTCCTGTATTTTTTAACAGAGAAGATATTTCTCTGTTCAACTGAGATTGAGCAGAAGTATTTCGCTCCCCTGTGTCATATTTATTCCATAACTCATTCATAATATCAGTTCTTTGTTTTGTTAAAAACTCCATCTCTTCAGAAAATCTAAGTGTCTTTAGAATAACATCTTCACATGATTTATTGATCACAATTTGTTTATGTAATTCTTGAAATGCACCTTGTGTCATTGCAACCTACAATAAATATAAAACAATAAATTATGTAAAATAGCATTTTTGATTTTTGAGCAACCCGCCAACTCAAATTCCCAATTTTTTAACCATGATAAATTCTCACCCTTGCATCAGGTTCTGCCGGAATTAAGCAAGAAAAAAACTTGTGAAGAAATGGAGTAAAGTAGTTTGGAAACACAACAGAACCATATTCCTGTAGATAGCTTTCACATGAGAGTCTTTCCTCTGGATTTAACTGAATCATATGGGTGATCATCTTACTTATTCCAGCAACCGGTATCTGCAATTATATAATCATCACAGGAATGAACTCTGAGACGGTAATGAATAGTTATTTAAACAACTAACAGAAATAGCTTACACGGAATACACCAAATTCAAATTATCTCAATGTTTAACAATAAACTCTAAGTCTATACCATCAGAGTTATAGCTTTTTGGGCACAGTCGACGTTCCCTGATGTTTGAAAATATGGAAAGTGAACACATAAACCAAAAACAGTTTAGCCGATCCACATAGGGATCTTTCTAACCATGTTTTTATCGTGAAGTCTTCTTGCAATCCATTTTCTTTGAACCATCACAATCGTATGAAAGCTGATATCTTTAAGAAAGAATGTGGTTCACAATTGGAAAAGACTATTATGCAGGTTTGGGAGACAACCCTCCTGAGGCCAAATTCTTAGTTAGAACACTAGGAAGGATAACTACATAGGAGAAGGTCGATATAGTGGATATCACAATATCAACCCCACCGCATTTTATTTTCCTATTCAATTGTATTTCAGGGCATTACCCTTCATTATTTTTTAATGAAAACTTTTAATATTTGCAAAAAAAAAAAAAAAAAACTTCACAATCGTTTTCTCTTCCTCTTAACTTTTTTTGATAACAGAAGAAATATTTCATAGAAAGCTAAAACTCCAGGCTCTAGATAATAAGGTAATGTACTCAATGTTTTGAAAAAAAATATAATACAGATTACACAGACTTGCTCCGTATTAAGGAATGCCGGACGCACACAAAAAAACTATGACTTTTATTTTTTAATAAAATCATTAAAAAAAATTAGATTAGAGAACTCGGGACTTGGCTGTTGAGACTTTAGAGAATGGGGGGGTCAATATATAAAAATGATAAAAAAAGATGCGTATTTCAAACAAAAGGTGTAATTAATCAGAATACTTCTTGATTACTGTTCTATTTTATGAATTTATTTCAAAATGATATTTATTACTGTTATTTCAGACTTTCATTGTCCATGAAGATTAAGTAATTAAGGATGTAATGGATGTGGATCAGATCCAGACCTACCCCAAACCTAATTAAGTCTAGGGTATGCCAAAATGGAGGATCAAGATATTTTGTCACGTTCATTGACGATTACAGCAGGAGGTATGGCTTTACTGTTTTCAAGAGATGGAAGGAAGGTAGAGGTGGGAAATCAGGCAGGAATGAAGATTAAGAAGTTGAGATCAAACAATGGAGGGGAGTATGAACTTTCTGAATTTATCTCATTTTGTGAAGAAATGGGATAATAAGGCAAAAAACAGTGATTGGTATCTCTCAGCAAAACTGAATGGCAGAGAGGATGAACCAAACGATTTGTGAAAGGGCTAGAAGCATGAGGTTACACTCAGAAGTCAGAACTATCCAAGTCTTTTTGGGCAGAAGCAGAGAGCACTGCTGCATATTTGATCAACAAAAGTCCTTCACCTCCCTTGAAGATGAAGATACCTCAGAAAGTATGGTCAAATTCAGAGATAAATTACGAACATATGAAGGTCTTTGGATCTGTGGAATATATTCTGAAGCCTAACTGCCTAAGGAGAAGAGAGACCAATTGGATCCCAAGTCTGAAAAGCTCTACTTCATATGCTATGTAATGTAGGCGATGATATGGGTGAAGAGAATAATCAGAAGAAAAAAAGGGGATGAAAGGGAGAAAACAAGGAACAATTTCCTGTTCACGAATTCCCTGTTTGTATCTCACAAACAGAGTTCAGATCTTGCATAAAAGTTAATTCTAATCCAAGAATTAACCCTAAATTGCCAGATTCGAAAATAACAAGAAAAGGCAAGAAAAGATGGAATACCAAAGAGCAAATGGGAGTTACCTGGAATAAGGAAATTAACTCTCGAAAACTGCTGCCTCTTTGTTGTCCACTCTTATTTATACTCTCATGGTGTGAGAGTGGAAATTCCACCATGAGAGTCCAAGCCCATTTTATTGGGCTTGGTCCATGGGTCGAATTAATTCGAACCCATGGGAGATGAGAGCTTGGTCTGCATCAGGCGACCCCACTTGGGAATCAATTGTCCTCAATTGAGCATCTTCATCCTCTGGAGGGTAGAATTTCCTCAAATCAACAACATTGAAGGTTGAAGACATGTTGAACTCTTGAGGAAGGTCTATAACATATGCATTATCGCTGATTTTCTTTAGAATCTTGCATGGTCCGAAGTTCCTATCTTTCAATTTAGAATATGATCCTGCTGGAAATCTGTCCTTTTTTAGATGACCCATAACTAATTCATCATCTTTAAAACTGATTGCTCTTCTGGACCTATCAGCTCTCTTTTTGTACAAGTCATTTGATCTTGTGATTGCTTCTGCCACCTGTTTGTGTATTGTTTTGCTATTTTTCAGAATATCTTCAACTTTTCTGTTTTCTGTAAGAATAGAAGAAATATCCATCACATTCTTGGGAAGGTGACCATATGCAACCATGAAAGGTGCCATCCCCGTAGATCTGTTTGGCATGCAGTTAAAAGCAAATTCAGCTTATGCCAAACTTTGATCCCACTGTTTTGGTTACTCTCCTGCCAAGGTTCTTAACAGATTACCTAGTGATCTGTTCACAACTTCAGTTTGACCATCTGACTGCGGATGACAGGTTGAACTGAATTTCAGATTTGTATCGAATCTTTTCCAAAGTATTCTCCAAAAATGGGAGAGAAATTTTGTATCTCTATCCGAGACAATGGATTTTGGGATCACATGCAGTCTAATCACCTCATTAAAAAATAATTTCGCTATATGAGAAACATCATTTGTTTTTTTGCATGGGATGAAGTGGACCATCTTTGAAAATCTGTCCACGACTACAAATATAGAGTCCAATCCTTTATTAGTCTTTGGGAGTCCTAAGACAAAATCCATTGACAGGTCAGCCCAAGGTTCTTTGGGTACAGGTAGTGGAGTGTATAACCCAGTGTTTTGCTGACCTCCTTTAGCTTGTTGGCATCTTGTGCACCTCTGAACGAATCTCTCTACCTCTTTTTTTATACCAGGCCAGTAGTATCTACTTTCTACTTGTGCTAGAGTTTTGTCTCTTCTAAAGTGGCCAGCCAATCCACCTGAATGTAAATCCTTTACTAGTTGTAACCTCAAAGAAGTTTGAGAAATACATAGCCTGTTATCCTTGAAGAGAAACCCTTCACTAATTCTAAATCCATTGTTGTTGTCACTATGTAGACATCTGTCCCAGATTTCTGAGAAATCTTCATCTGTTGGGTACAATTCTTTTGAGTCCTCAAATGCTACCACTTCTACCCTTAATATTGTCAATAAAGAACTCTTTCTGCTCAGGGCATCAACTACTTTATTACTGGCACCAGATCTGTGTTTTATGGTGAATTCGAATCTTTGTAAAAATGAGAACCACCTGCTATGCATTCTATTATTGTCAGAGGTTCCATTGATCTGTTTTAATGTTATGTGATCAGTCAATACTACAAATTCTCTCTGCACTAGATAAGGTTCCCACACTTTGCAAGCTCTAACCACTGCATACAACTCTTGTTCATAAGTTGTCCAATTTTTTCTGCTAGCTGTGAGTTTCTCACTGTGAAATGCTATTGGGTGCCCATTCTGACTCAAAATAGCTCCCACTCCACAAATACTTGCATCACATTCCACTTCAAATATTTTGTTGAAATCTGGCAGGGCTAACACAGGTGTTGTTAATATATTTTTTTTTAATTTCTGTAAGCTTCTTCAGTCCACATAAACTTGCCCTTCTTCAAGCAATCAGTAATGGGACTAGCAATTGAATTGAAATTTTTAATAAATCTCCTATAGAAGGAAGCTAACCCCATGAAACTGCGCACTTCAGTAATGGAAGAAGGGGTTGGCCAGTTTTGTAGTGCCTCTGTTTTCTTTGGATCCATTTTCATCCCATGAACCCCAATAATGAATCCCAGAAAACATAATTCTTCAGTAAAAAATTCACATTTCTGCAAATTTATTTTCATCCAAAAGCTTGAAAACTGAAGTAACATCTCTGCAATGATCTTGTTTACTCTTGCTGAAAATCAAGATATCATCGAAGTATACCACTACACAAGATCCCAACAGTGGTTTCAATACTTCAGTCATCAACCTCATAAATGTGGATGGTGCATTTGACAAGCCAAATGGCATCACCATCCACTCATATAGCCCTTGTCTAGTTTTAGATGTTGTTTTCCACTGATCTCCTTCTCTTATTCTGATCTGATGGTACCCATTTTTCAGATCCATTTTTGAAAAAAATTGAACTCCAGCCAAGGACTCCAACAGTTCATCTATCCTTGGTATTGGGAATCTGTATTTAACTGTTATTTTATTTATTGCTCTGCTGTCAACACACATCCTCCAAGTCCCATTTTTTTTTGGTACTAGGAGTGCTGGCACCGCACAAGGGCTTAAGCTCGTCCTAATCAGCCCATCTTCTAATAATTTTTCAACCTGATTTTGTAGGATTTCAGCCTCATTGGGACTCATCCTATAGTGAGGAAGGTTTGGTAGTGAAGCTCCTGGTACTAGGTCTATTCTGTGATCAATAGCCCTAATTGGTGAAAAAATATTTTCAACACTAGCCAACACAATTGAGAGAAATTTGCTAAGAATTGTTTGAGCTTCTTCTGGAATTTCTTTTATTTCAGAACTGTCTTCCTTCTGATCTTTAATTACCACTGCTAGACATTTTTGTTCTTCTCTTAATTCTTGTAGAAACTCTGGTCTCTGCTGGAGTAAGAAATTTGTTTTAGTATCCTTCTTTGTGTTAGAATTAGGAGGTAGTGGCAAGAGAGCAACTTTTCTGTCATCAGCCTGAAATACATATGTATTTAGTCTCCCATAATGTGTGGCATTCACATCATATTGCCACGGTCTACCTAGTAATATGTGAGTTGCATCCATATCAACTACATCACAAACTATAGTATCCTTGTATCTTTTTTCAATGGAGAGTGGTACCTTGCACAAATATTTAATTCTAGCTTCATCCCCATTTTTTATCCACCCAATAGAATATGGTTTTGGGTGTTCCTCCATTTTCAGTTCTAATTTTTTTGCTGCTTTTTCTGATATCAGATTATCTGTGCTTCCATTGTCAAATATGATTTGACAAGTTTTTCCCTTAACAGTTCCTTTGGTGCGGAATAAATTTGTTTTCTGCGCTTGATCAATTTTTTTAGGTATGTGACAAGATCTGTGGATCAAACAATACAGACTTGACCCTTCATCAGGATTATATTCTTCTATTGACCCGCTAAAGTCATCAGAATTATAGATAACAACACTATCTCTAATTCCTTCACAAAGCCTAACAGCTCCTTTTTTGGGACAGTTGTTTGCTTTATGACCCATCTCTTGGCATTTGTAGCACCTCACAGCACCCCAACCCTGATCTGTCACTGCTGGCTTTTTTCCCTTTGTTTCATCATTTGCTATCTCAGTTGCTGTTTTTTCTGTTTGGCCAACTGAAATTCCTTTTCTTTGTAATAATTATTTTTACTAGAGCTCCCTACTGAAAATGATGAGTATTTTGCTCCTTGTCTCTCCAGTTGCTCAGAAATACTCACTGTTTTCATCAAGGACATAGGTGATTGCAGCATCACTTTTTCTTGTAAGTTTGATTTTAATCCTCCAATGTATCTTGCCATTTGTTGTTCTTCTGATTCCATTAGGTTGTTCCTAGCTCCCAAATGATGGAACTCCTCTGTGTACTCAGCTACTGTCATTTGTCCTTGCTTGCATTTTTGGTATTGAGTAAATAATATGCTCTGAAATTCCACTGGTAGGAACCTCTCTTTAAGAATTTTTTTCAGCTTCTCCCATGTAGTTATTGGTCTCTTCTGAAATTTTTCTCTATTTGTGGTGGTCTGATCCCACCAAGCAGCTGCTCCCCCTTTAAATTTTAGGGCGACTAGCTTCACTTTCTTTGTTTCAGGAATATCCATGCAATCGAAAAATCTTTCTACCTCAGATAGCCAATCTAGGAACTGCTCAATGTGTAGCTTCCCATTAAATTCTGGAATTTCCATTCTCAATCTGTAATTCCCGAATTCATTCTCTTCTGTGTCTACCTCTTTCATACACTTCTAGTGCACCTCCTCTGTAATTGCCTCCATTTCTGCCTCTGTTAGTACCATGTCTTCCTCTGTTTCTCTGGTACTGAATCACATTTTCCTGCTCTTCCTCATCAGAAAAATATTGTTATTGGTCTCTCGTGTATGGAACTCTCTCTTGTTGGATTTGTTGTTCCAATCTCTCCCGGGCAGTTGTGTTGGTTCTTGTCCTATTCTGATGTATGATCGGTGCTCTCTCTTGCTGTTGCAAGTTCAGAAAGCCTTCTCGAACGGTTGTTAACAGGTCCGCCAATGCCTTACTGAGCTGGTCGAACTCTTCACGAGCAGCAGGTGCTGCCATCGCCAACGATCGATTCCCGCCTAGACTGATACCACTTAATGTAAGCGATGATATGGGTGAAGAGAATAATCAGAAAAAAAAGGGGATGAAAGGGAGAAAACAAGGAACAATTTCCTGTTCACGAATTCCCTGTTTGTATCTCACAAACAGAGTTCAGATCTTGCATAAAAGTTAATTCTAATCCAAAAATTAACCCTAAATTGCCAGATTCAAAAATAACAAGAAAAGGCAAGAAAAGATGGAATACCAAAGAGCAAATGGGAATTACCTGGAATAAGGAAATTAACTCTCAAAAACTGCTGCCTCTTTGTTGTCCACTCTTATTTCCACTCTCATGGTGTGAGAGTCCAAGCCATGAGAGTCCAAGCCCATTTTATTGGGCTTGGTCCATGGGTCGAATTAATTCGAACCCATGGGAGATGAGAGCTTGGTCTGCATCACTATGGCAAATCAGTTTGGCTATAGATTCTGAAATTTTGAAACTAATCAGGTGGTGAGGCCTTCAGGGAAAGGAATGTGGTGTTTGATGAGTCCAGGTTTTATAAAAACCAAGCTTTTAAATGCGTGATTGCATTGTACGCCAGGACCTTCTTTTTTTAACACTGTCGCACCTAACGCACTGCCGCTTGGGAGTATTTTGGTAAATAATTAAAAAATATAGAAATTTCATATATTTATATACTTAATTGAGTTAATTCAGATATCCTTAAATACTTAAATTTCATATATTTATAGTACTAATACAAAATACTTCATGTACTTAAATATTACAAAATAGTCAAGAGCACTAAAACTTATTTATTAAAACATTTAAGTGAATCGGATCCGGATCCAGATCCGACCCGAATCCGATTAAGGCCCAATAACTGGAGACACCTTGAAAAGAACCTAGCATTGGCCATTGGCGCAAAAGCATGCCTAAAGTGCCTCCAGGTAGCGCACTGACGCAAAAACGCGCATTTAGAAGCTTGATAAAAACAGGGAGAATAAGATCAAAGAAATTTTTGAGGTAACGCTGGATTTTAATGAAGAGTACAGTCCAAATCAAGGAGCTGAAAAAGAGAATTCAAAAAATTCAGAAGATTACAGTACACATCAAGAAGAACCTGAAAATTCACAGATTGAGGATGTGAGCATTACATATGATTCTACATCCTATAAGAAGCACAATCTTTCACAGATTGAAATACAAGCTATACGCTCATGGGAGTCCAACCTCTTGAGGCTTCAATCCTTGGCCAGTTAGTCAGAGTCATAGCTGCATAAGAGATAAACAATGTTTTTACATTTACTGTACTTGCATTTCCCTATATTATTCTGTAATTTTGGCCCATGCCCAACCTCTTTTTCAGTAATGAAAGTTTTAATTTCTCAAAAAAAAAAAAAATCAAGTACATGAAAATAAGTACCTGTGATAATTTATCAATGAGTATCAAAATAAGAAACTAAATACAAGTACATCAAAAAACTTCAAAATTCAAATAGTATTCCAAATTCTAAGGTTGTATCATATCATCTTCTTCTTCTGATTCTCTTAGTTCTTCAATTAGATCTTCTTCGTTGTCTCTTTGTCTTGTTTGACTCCTACACGACCAACATGCTCGTCCAATCCAGCTACCCTTGCCACTGTTGACCATGTCAATCCTTCTTCTCCATAAACAAACTCATTAGAGGCTCCCTCTATGCATGTCATCCATTCACTATTGTAGTTCAATTAGATCAAATGGAGTTCCATTAGCGGCAATGTCTTTCAAGTCTTGATATCGCTCGTATAATCTCTGTTGTAGTTAATATAAACAAGATCGCTTATACGAGATGATTCCAATCGGGCTCTTCTTTTTTATTGGAACAAACACATAAAAATATATTTAGAGTAACTCTTTACGAGTAACTATTTAGTTAAATCTAAATCACAAAAGTTTCTAGAATTATTTAGTTTTTTTTTAAAGCAATTAAATTTCATTAAAAAAATAAGGGCAATGCCCAAGTTACATAGAGAATAGAAATAAAAAAAGAAGCAAAAAGAAATGAACAAGAAGCTCATTGACTCTCTCCCATTAGCTATGTAGTCTAGTTATATACTTATACAGTAACTAGATACGCTGCCTTAGGAGGTTAGTCTCTCATACTTCCATCATAAATGTCTCCAAAGGGTGACAATAGCTCTTCTTGTAACACTCCGAATCAAAAGAGAGACTGATGTCTTTAATGGCCTCTTTAAAGACTACCTCAAGAGGCCTACTAACGTGTGGTCTATACTTTTTATTTCTTTCCGTCCATATATGTGACGACAAACACCCAATAGTATTCCATAATAGCCCCCAAGAGGAAGAGTGGTGCATAATTTTTTGCGCAGCCTCCGTCAGATCCCCCAATCTAATATCTGGACTGGATTGGGTGGGAACTGGAATATTCATTATTTTCCAGAAGACGAGATTCAAGTGCTCAGCCAACGGAATTAAGAGAGATCTGGAATAAAAATAGTTGAAGAAAAGATGACTCCTAGTTTCATCTTCCAGATTGCATAACAAGCAAGCAAGAGATACTTGCACTTTCCAACTTCCTGAACGTGTTTAAGTGATCTCATTTCACCCTTCACAAGAGAATAGAAAATTTTGTCGGCATCTTAGAAACTACCATTTTGTTTCTATTAAGATCATCCCCATCTCCACTTGATTAGCTTGCATTCCTTTATTTTTCATAGAAATTGGTAGCTCATACAATCCATCTTCTCTTGATCCACGAATCAGCACTTCTTTAGTTCTGAAATCCTTCACAACCACTCTCTGTGGATCAAATTCCATGAAGACTTTATTATCAATACAGAATCTTTTCACAGAAATAAGATTCTTAGATGTTGAGGGAACAAAAAGAAGTTGATTCATATTAAAATTTCGATTAGCAATAGAGAAAATCGAATGACCATATTATGTGATTTTCATAGGTCGACCATCAGCTGTATTAATTGACCTATCACACTCCATACCTTCCTGAATATTTTCCCCAGCTCTTGTAACATGGTTTGTGGCTCCTGAATCTATATACCAGGCCCCTGTCTCCACTGCCATTGCATTATATGTTTGTTGTTCTGCCTGATTACTACTAAAAAATAATTCAAAAAAAAATTATATGTTTGCTATTCTGCCTGATTATCTCACCCACAAACTCCAATTCCACCATATTAACTGCCATCTCATCTATTGTTCCTGTCTCAGGGTACCAAATAGATCCAAATTGTTTTTTAAAAACTAAATTTGCTGACATTTTACATGTGGGACCATCAGGTGAAAGTGTATTGTTGTGAGTAGGGGGGATTTTATAATGTTGAGCCTGTTATAACAATTCGGTGCTCCATGTCCTTTTTGGCTGCATATCTGGCAGGGAATCACTTTGTAGTTGATCTTTCCTTAGAATTCTTTTCAGCTTCAACAACATTAGCACTGAGAGGATTGTTAGCCTTGAATCGACTTTTTTCTGACTTCAATGTCCATGAACATTGCTTTTAATTCCCTGTATGTGACATCTTCTCTCTTAGATGTTACATTCTGAATTAATGCTTCATAATCATCGCCTAATCCAGCAAGGTCTAGTAATACTAGATCTGAATGTGACATCTTTTTTCCAGCCACAGAAAGTCCTTCCAATAAATGATTAATCTCGGAAACATAATCAGTAAATGACTTACCTCCCTTTTTAAAAAATTTAAATTTTTGTTGGATGCTAAGCATCTGAAATCGGGAGGATGAGGCAAATTTCTCTTGCAGCGTTTCCCAACATTCAGCAGTTGTTTCACAGTGTGAAATTTCTGTAACCACAGACGTCGTTAATGATGATAAAATCCAGTCTAAGATCAGTTGATCTTATTAGATAGTCACTGGCAAATCCAATGTAATCTTGCCGTCGAGGTAAGGCGATAATCCATTCCCTCTCATTGCGCTAAGAAATTGCGTTCTCCAAGCAAAATAATTGACACAATCCATTAGATATTAGATTGGGGGATCTGACGGAGGCAGCACAAAAGATTACGCGCCACTCCCCCCCTTGGGGGCTACTATGGAATGCTATTGGGTGCTTGTCGTGGCATATATGGACTGAAAGAAATAAAAGGTATAGGCAGCACATTAGTAGACCTCCTGAGGTAGTCCTTAAGGAGGTCATTAAAGACATCAGTCTCTCTTTTGATTCAGTGTATTACAAGAAGAGCTGTTGTCATCCTTTAGAGATATCTATGATGGAAGTATGGGAGACCAACCTTCTGAGGCAGCGTATCTAGTTACTGTATAACTAGACTACATAGCTAATGGAAGAGAGTCAATGAGCATTTTGCTCATTTCTTTTTTACTTCTATTTTATTTCTATTCTCTATTTTGTAAACTTGGCATTAGCCTTATTCTAATGAAATTTAATTGCTTCAAAAAAAAAAAAAAAAAAAAAAAAAAATTGACACAATCCAATGCCATTGTTTTTGGTGATTTGATGTTGATAACTTTCGTTGGTGCTGACACAGGACTGTACATCAGTCACTCCCGTCAACAGGGAGACTTGGGTTTCGTTCGCTTTATGTCGGACCCCCGGAAGGCTCCCACGAAAGCGGAACTAAAAGTCTTCGTCGAGACCCGAGTCAACTCTCCAAATCGCCGATTTCGGAACGTTACTCCCGTCCAGCTCGAGCGATAATGGCCGTAACGGTTGCCATTATGGCCGGGCACGATCTTCGCCACGGACTGCACCCCTAAATGTCCTTTAAAAGGGGACCCTAGGCTCATCCAAAGGCATCGGTTCCATACTTTCTAGAGCGTGAATCACGAAGAAATTGTCGATTTGAGCACTAAATCGTCGATTTCCTCCCGGAAGACTTGACGTAGAGCGCGCGTCGTGGATCTCAGAGCCTCAGGCACGAAAAGATAGCCGCCCGCACCACTGCGAGCGCTGGTAGGATTTTCCGTTCCTCATCAATTGGAGTATCAATTGTCACCTTAATTGTCGGCTCCACATCCTTCAGAAAATTCGGCATGATTGAGCAGTGAAACAAATCAATCCGGTCGAGCGCAATGATGGATCAAGCGAGTGTTCTCTCAATCGATAAGAATTCTGATCGATTTTAACCACCTTCCCTGGATCAAATGCTAGCAACTGATACCATATCAATGTTACGAACTGAGCAAGATCTGAAAATGGTGGAGATCAAATGATCGATCCCACCTAAAATGTTATTAATTACTTTATATACATTTTAGGTGGATTGAGATCTAACAGAATTGTGTTAATTATTCTGTTTGATCTAAATCATATAAGTTTTTAGAATTATTTAATTAATTATACATTATTAACTAATTACACAAATACCCTTCATTAATAATACCCTTGTAAATTTGCACAAAAAATATTAAATTAAATATTTTTTTAAACCTATAATATTTATGATCTCTGGAAATTTTAAGATACCTTATATTTTAAAATCACACTAAAATAAATAATATATTAAATGAAATAAAACAATTATAAAGTATCAAAATAATCAAATAAAAATAACTTAACATTATAAACAAGTTAAAATGTCAAATTGATCACTAAATATCTGAATCCTTAAACCCTGTAATGTCTAAATAAAATAAAATAACTATAAATAATAAATTACCAACTAAAAAACTTATTTATTTTTATAGGGTTTTTTTATAAATTCCGTCGTGCTTCGACCCGAACCCGACCCAAAAAAAGATCGGGTTCAGGTTCATCGAATCAGGTATGGTTGTCTAAAAAATCAACCCGTACCCGAGTTCTTCGGGGTTGGGTACAAGAACAATTAAATCTGAATCATATAATATTACAGGCTCGGAAAAAAATACATAATTAAACAAAAAATAACCTTATCTAGAAATGTACGAGGATCAAATTGGCCCCTGCGATAAGCAAGTAACTGTGATAACTCAAATAGTGGTTGTCCTTCAAGGAAAAGTTCAGCAATTACACACCTGTAAGAAAAATTGAAGAAATAAAATTAATATAAAATCACTTTTAATGATGGACATTTACCTACTTTATAAATTATAATATATTAATATGACAAGTTCTAGGGATAAATATAAAGTATTACATGCTCGAAAACCTTGAAGCAGTTGGCAACAATCCGGATCCGGCAAACCATATATAATATAGAAAATTGTCTAAGAGAATTAAATCCGGTCCAAAATCAAAAAAAAATATTGTATGTTTATATTTCTCTTGTTTTATATTTCTCTAGTTTTATATATCTCTTACTTTATAGATTTCTCTTGTTCAAAACTTGATGTATCTTTTCTAGGATAATGACAAATTGGGAAAACAAATTCCAACTACTGGGGACTGGGGAGTACATTGGGCAATTTTAGCTTCTCTTGTATTGCATATTTAGTGTTAAGAGGAATAGAAGACAGAAGCAGCATACCCTGAGGCCACCAAAACTGGCCTTCAAGGAAGCAATCAAGAATGTCAGCATATTCCTTAATGTAACATCCTTTAGGAAAAGCAACGAAAATCTGTTTAAGAAAAATGCACTGAAAGCTTGGGAGTAAAAATTCTGTGGAAAAAGCCTATAGGCAACTACCATAATAGGGAAAGCTGTATAGAAACTAGGACTGTGAGTTTACTGATTCCCATCAATTATCATATGTATTGGGCTATGCCTATGCCCACCTTATTTCATTTTAAGTAATAATTTAAATAGAAAAGTATTATAATAAATTAATAATATAATTTACTGAATTCAAATAGGTGAACAGATTCGAAATTTCAAATATCCAAATTCAATTAATTAACAGCAAATATATGTAACGTCCAAATTCAGTTCGTTTAACTTGGAATAGCAAAACTTGAAATTTTCAAATTTGATTAGATCTTAAAAACATTGAATTTTGACTGCCATTTACAAACCTAAGTCTATCAAAGAGAAGAGGGAACTGTATTGTCATACAATTAATGCAAAACCTACGGAAATTACCAATTAAAATTTAAAATAGTAAATTTCCATTCAGGTGGGAAAAATCCATACCCTACCGAAAATATATCCATCGAAGGCTTTAAAGGTGCATCTGGTTGAATTTGCATCTCACCACCATGTTCGTAAAATCTCTAAACACGATAAACAAAACTTTTCATCATAGATTCGTAGTGATGGCCTTAACAAATTCCTTAAGAAAGAAAAATATCAAAGTGATAACATTACTTGAAATGGTGTGCATAAAAAAAGTGCAATTAAGAAAACAAGCAATGACGTGAAAAATCTTAACAAATCCAACTTGCAATACAACTTGTACAAGTATACAACCATACACGACCCCAATCAATTGAAGACTGACCTCTGGTGCAAGATAGCAACGTCTTCTTCCGCCAGTATCAAAGAAAAATGAAAAATCTGATGGATCGTCATCAGGTATATATGTTGGCTTAAATGAAGCAAAATCAGCTAGGTAGACCCAGTTCCAAGATGACACGAGAACATTCTCGCACTTGATATCTCCTGAAAGTATAGAAACGTGACTGGTTAAGAAAAAAGTATGAAGAAATCACTTGAAATCTAAGCTGTCTTAATCTTATTATCTTGATGAAAAAAACTTCCTTGAAAAATGACCTCACCATGGCAAATACCATTATCATGACTTTGCTTCACTGCACAAAGTAGCTGCACAACAAAACAAGCCAATTCCACAATCAAAAAATCTGGAAAACATAAAACAACAATAAAAGAACAGCGCATGTGAAAGTAAAGGTGGAAAATTTGTATAAAAGAAATCTGTGGATGAGAGTAAAGTACCTGAAATGCAAGCCATTTCTTTTCTATGAGGCTAAGAAATGGGCGCGTACTAAGTCGATCATGAAGATTGCTGAAAAAGTACTGCCTCAAAAGATAAACAGCTTTGTCGGTCTCCAACCAAAACTGCCATAGACAAAGATAATGACACAATCCCATGATAAATTTACATTTGTAGTGATGAGTTGATATTGGATATAAGATATCAATCCATTCCACACGATTTATCGATTTAGATCGACCTATGCTATCCAAAAACCACCATTACAAGAAATTTAAGTTTATCATTGATGGACAATAAAGCTCAAAGTCTCAAACAACTACCACAACTACAAACTTCTTATGATTGTTCGAGACATGTAGATCTCTAGCTCAGTAGATCTCAACCATTTTCTAGTACACATATCAACTTAAAAATCTATTCTTGGCAGCTATGTAGAAGATTGTTAAAATAATGACAAGTTTATGCTATTACACTGCTTGAAAGTTGAAACCTTTGCAATTTGACCAACTTACTAACCCAGAAAACTTCACATTAAAAGCAGTAGAGAACCTTCCATTTAAAAAACCTTCTTATTGCAATATTTAAATAATTCAATCTATGAAAACTTATAATCGGATTTTACAAAATGTATTTATTTTCACGAATTAAGTAAGTACCTGAAAAGGCCAAAGATGTCGATGTTGGATGTTCTTGAAGATATGTCTGATCTCTTTAAGCCTTCTCTCATATTCCTATACGAAAGAGAGAGAGAAACAGAAACTCGGTAAATAAAATAAAAGAGATCTAACAATATTCTACAATCAGAACATTGAAAATGCAATAAACAACCTTGAAGTCTAAGGTGTCACCGCGCTTGAAGTAAACCTTTACCAGAACAAGTCCCTCATCATGTCTGCACAGAATCGACTTGAAGAACCTCCCATTACAAAGGACCTCGAATAGAACCAGATTGTAAGACGACGGGAGTTCATGGAGGTAGTACTGCGATGGCGACACCTGAGTCGTCCGCGCAATCTTGTTTCCCATTAATCCGGAATTTTTCACCCTTACTGTAGTGGTATTTCCGCCCTCAATCAATCACCGGAGACAAATTCTGGCGATCTCTTCGCTACTTCCGCCCGCCCTCTGCTTCACCGAACACGAAAACGTGACGCGAAAGTTTATGATAAGGGTTTTTTGCATATTATATTCTTTTTTGTGGAATCTTTTAATTTTACTCCTTAAATTTTACAAAAAAAACCTTTGTACATTACACTGGTAGCGGTTGATAGACATAAATTAACATTCTGACTTAATCGGTTTCGGATTAAATCCGTATAAGTATGACCGATTAACCAGTTCGATCCTATATAACCATGTCAATAAAAATCCCAATATCCACCGGGAAATAGCTCATCTGAACACTTCCCGTCGAGAACCAGACGTCACAGAAACCCCGGTACGGCTCGACGATATTCCTCCTGATCATATTCTTCACCTTCTCCCTCATACTTATATCCTCCACAACCCATCCAGATTGCGCCCCGCACGCTTCCTCAAAGGCCAAGTTGAAATCTCCAATCATCTTCTTCCCCGCCTCCAATTCAACGGTGGCCGGAAACTTTGGCAATGCCGCCACAATCACCTTCTTCCACGCTCCTGTCACGTATTTTTCCATGTAATGCATTGCCTTCTTCTCGTTCTCCAACAACCACCTCTCTCCAAGAAGGTACCGGAACATGCTGCCACGGACTTTCTGAACGACGAACTGGAGATTATTCGACAGAAACAAATAAGAAAGCGACGGGTTCTTGTACAGATCGGATTTTTGGTCTAGCTTACAGAGAAGAATCAGAAGAATCCACGCCAATCTGGACGAGACGTTTGAATTTCCGGTTGTGGTGGATTGGAAGAAAGTTTCCGGCAACGGTGGGTAGTTGATGTAAATATCAGAGAGTGCAGTGATGCAATCTCCGATTGATACAACGTAATTCATGACGTAACGTGTGACTGGGTGAATACCGCCGCTGGCAACGACGGACATCGCCGACGGCAACGTGTTTTTCATTATTGACGACTCAAACTGCGACAACAATGACCGGATTAATTTGCCGACGATATTGATCGACGCAGTTGCTTTTTTCTGAACGGCGTAGGTTGACGTATAGGAGAAGATCGTCTTGATGTCTCCAAGAAGGTCGGAGAGGGTGCTGTGAAGATCCAAAAACCGGCATATCACTGCCGGAGACACCATATTAATCTTCATGGACTTTACAGCTCCAGCGAAGATACAAGGGAACGCGAGGAAGTTCTCGGCGATATCGCCAATGGTCTTGGAGAAACACGACTCCTTGAGAGCATCAGAGAAGTTGAAGATGTAATCGGACCGAAATCTCTCACCGGAGAAAATAGTCTTAACAGCAACTCGAAAAAAACCCATCCAACTAATAATCTTCTTCTCGACAGAATCCCAATCAGACGTCAACCAAGTCGTCGTCCTCTTCTTCGCATCAAATCCATGCCTGCGGAGACTCGCCCCAACGACCAATCGCCGCACCGATTTATAAACCTCGACGCATTCCTTCCCGTATCCGTTCTTCTCCATACACTCAGCAATCTCCCGAAGATCACCCATCGCCTGCTCCTCATCGGCAGAAAGCCCCGACAGAATCATATAGAACTCCCTCCGAAGCCTCTTCATCGCAGTCCCGACGGTCTCTTTCAACATCACGGTCGTAAGAGTCGTTCTAGCTTCTTTTCTTTGCTGCGTAACCGGTAACTGGCTTCCTACTACTTATAGCTTGTAACCAGTGTGAATGTAATTTTCATCACTATAGTTAGAGTTTAGTTGACTCAAATTTGAATTGGACACGTTTTTGGAACATGTTATGATTATGTCGGGGCAATTTTTTGTCGTTTAGAATCACTACCAAGATGAAATATATTTGGACATTATCCTAACATGTCTCATCTAAGTTAAGGTGGTGTCATTAAGTCTAAACTAACTATTACCAAATTAATTGAATTTCAAAATAGTCAAAGATCGGCATTGTCTAACTATTTCTTGTAGTATTTAGTTAGTGGGTAATTTATATATTTTATCCTTTATTTTATACCGACGAACTACGAACCATAATTAGTAGTTAGAAAGCTAACTAATGCCCTAATAAATAAGCTTGTATATCGTTCCTAGGATTGGGATTGGAATTCGGATAACTTTTTATAAAAATATAAAATCACTATTAACAAGTCAATTTATATTTATTCTGATATCCGGATATCTGAATCCGAAATTTTTAAACGAATTCGGATTTTAACGACTGATTTTTCGGATATCCGAATCCGTCCGAATAAAATCCGGATATCAATTTAGGTATATGAATTCGAATCTAAAATCTGAAAATCTGAATCTGGATAGTCATATTCGAATTCGAATATTGATTCCGGTATACCATTTACAGGCTTATTAATAAACAATAACAATTTTGGTAGAAATTAGTTCTAAATCATTTATATATAAAATACCCATACATTATATGATACGAACGAGCTCCCTCAGACTTCGCTCGGCACTCAAGAAGTACCTCCCTCCTAAGAGAGACTTCACTCACCGTGGCACTCAAGAATATACGTGGGGTAATTTTAATTAGTTTGATTTACTAAAAAATATATATACTTATTATCTCGTTTATAACCTTAATAGTTATTTGATATAACCTATAATTAGTAAGGTTGTAAATGGGTCCGGACTTGGGACCGATTATCGACCCGGAGACCCGGGTCCGATCCGGGTCCAGATTAGCTAGACCCGGACCCGGCTATTATACATGTTAGGTAAATATTTTAGTAAGTTAGGGTTTAAATATAAATATTTTAATATATATTTTATAATATATTAGTAACTTAAGGGTTAAATATAAATACACCATTTTATATTTTATAATATATATTAATTATTTTATAGTATATTATTATATTTTATAGTATGTTTAATTATTTATTGATTTATTTAGGTAAATAAAAAATTCTTTTTTTGGACCCGAACCCGGCCCAGACCCGGATTTTTTATGGGTCTGGGCCGAGTCCGGATACAGACAATTTCCTTCTGGACGCGATTTTGGGACGACCGGTTTTTCGAACGTACCTTTTGCGGACCTTCGATCCGACCGTCCGTTAGCTGCGAAATGGAGATCGGAACTGGAGATCGGAACTCGCTCGGCGGAACGAACTGGAGATTAGGAACTGGTGATCGGAACTGGAAATTAGGAACTGAAGATCGTTCACCGGTGATTTTCGATTGGAGATAGAGCTATCGGAGGCAGAACTTTTATAGAAATATCGGCAAATGGTGGAAGTGGAGGTGGAGATTTCAGAAATCGGTACTGGTTTTTATAAGATAGTGTGAGTATAACAGCGATCGGTACTTTGGAAATCGGTACTGGTTTTTATAGAAGCTTCGGAAGGTGACGGAGGTGACCTTACCGCAAACGGGCCGCATGATACGGGCGCTTCTGTGATCCACACTGATATTTTATAATATATTAGTAACTTAAGGGTTGAATATAAATACACCATTTTATATTTTATAGTATATTATTATATTTTATAGTATATTTAATTATTTATTGATTTATTTAGGTAAATAAAAAATTCTTTTTTTGGACCCGAACCCGGTCCAGACCTGGATTTTTATGGGTCTGGGCCGGGTACAGACAATTTCCTTCTGGACCCAGACCCGAGCCAACTTCATGGGTTCAGGTCCGGCCAGCCCAGACCCGACCCATTTACAACCTTAATAATTAGTTATTTAATACATGGGGAATATGAATATAAATAACCCATAACTAATAGGGTTTTGTATATATCAAGTATGGAGTATGCATAACAATTTCTTAATTATTGTTTCCCTCCTTTTCTGTGATAACTCTTCTTCTTGTTGATAATCGTAATCTCCACTACTCACCAAAGACCATCAGTGACGATATGCTTCCTAATCCTTTCTTCAATCGATGGCTGAAGGATAATCATCTGGTCATCAACTGGATTAAAGCGACGATTTCTCCTCCAATTTTTCTGATTATTAGGAACGAGATTTCCATCCTAGCGGCCTGGTGGAAATTGGAAGTGATGATACCATATCCCGTACCAGAAGTACAACCCGCAAAGTAGGGTCTCAAGAGACCTAAAGAAAGCTTGAGGTACAAGAAGCTCGAGAAAAATTAGATATCGCAAGCAAGGCTCGCAACCAGGCCTAGATTGCGAAAATCCTTTCCTCTTTATAGACTCACGACGGAATTGATTTGGAATCATACCACATCTGAGGAGATGACTATATTCTAAGTTGATCGGATTGACCGACTGGAATCATAGTCGATCTTGGATTGTCGTCGATTACCCTCTTGGACAGTCGATCGTCAATAGGTCTGATGGTACCCCCAAGTTACCAGCCCAGGCCCACTAAGGAGTCCAGAAGCAAGACCCAGCGAGATGAATGAAAGAAGAAAGCCCAAGTCGTCCCAAGGACACTCGCCCGTTCAAACCGGCCGGGCGGACCCATCAGCCCCACGAACATTCGCCCGACCAGGTCGGCTGGAAGGACCCGTCAACCCGAGCGGTTAACTTCCCAAAGATGGCGTCCCAAGTATATCGGATCCGTTATACCGGATCCCAATCCGAAAGCATAGGGCCCAGAGTCCGATAGGAAATTGTATAAATACCCCTAGGGGTGAAGTGTAAAAAGGGGGGATCACTTGTAACACACTTAGAATATACTTGTAAGATATTTGACATTATACGGGAATAGAGAAGATCAGCCACCTTTCCAAAGGGACGCGATCAGTGGTGAACCTGACGTGAATCGAACACGCGAAATGGATTCAGGGCAGCTGGAGCGGATAATTCAGATGGAAGAAAACTTAGAAAACTCGGCGGCAGAGACGCACAGGAATCGGCTGTCAACGGTTCCTCTTGAAAATCAAGGTGTAGGCGAACCGGTACACTTAGAAGAAAATATCGAAGAAGCACCCTATCACCCTCAGCAGCATACGTGTGAGGACCCTCGGCTATTTGTAGAGTCAATGCCAGAAGATGGGGTTTCTGCAAGTTGGTCGGAGCAAAGCCGATCAAGATCACCAGAACAACACAGGAGTGACCAAAGGGAATATGGGAGAACATTTCCCATATTACGGGAATCAAGGGAGAGTCAACTCCTAACAGTCATCGCGGATTTGCAAAATAATCAAAGACAACTTCAAGAGCAAATTGTGTCAATGGCAAATAGAAATATACATGAAAACATGCCCGTACGGCCGTCAATTGGTTATCTGGACCAACTAACACCAACAGATAATGAAAAAGCTCTAGCACGACATCTTTTAGTGGAAGAATACCCGACGGGGTGGAGAGCCCCAAAAATTACATCATATGATGGTACGACGGATCCGGAAGATCACGTTCATTCATTCCGTATGGAAATAGAGGACACCACTGGGCGAAGAGACATTTGGTGTCGTATGTTTAGGAGAACTTTGAAGGGAGAAGCAGTGGGATGGTACAGGAACCTTCCTGTGGGAAGCATTAATTCATTCAAAGACTTGGAAAAATCGTTCGAAGTTGCCTTTGGGCATAAAATAAGGCGCAAAGGTTTAAATAAAACTTTGTTAACAGTTGTACAGGGAGATCGAGAATCAACACGAGAATACATGGATCGGTTCGCGATAGCAGTTCAAAAAGTTGTTTGTTCAGAAAAAGGAGTCCTGATGGCACTAGTTAACGGATTAAGACCAACTAGATTTTCAGGGGATTTAGTACGGGATCTTCCATCAACGTTTGCAGAAGCTATGGAAAGATCGTACAAAGAATCAAACGTAGAAGACTACCACGAAGCAAAATATAAACAGATACGTCAAAGACCGAAAGGCCGATATGACCAGAATATACAGCAAAAGCAGCCAAGACTGGAAACCCGACCACAAAACAGGGAGTTACCGGAGGGTAACACAAGAGGGACCACTTTCCCAAGGGAAAGCTTCATCAATTACGGTCCGCCAAGGGTCACTCCGTTTCCAAACCAATGGCAGATATTTTTAGCGCTAAGAGAGGATAGGATACTTCCAGAGCCGCGCCCAATGCGTACGGAGACAGCAATTAATCGAAATCCGCACTTGTATTGTGAATATCATGAAGACATAGAACATACTACGGCCGAGTGTTGGATTCTGGCAAAGGAACTAGAAAGAATACAAGAGCGGCAAGGTTCGCTACTCGTACGGCAAAGGATACCTTCTCCCCCACCGCGACGGGCAGCACCGGCGCCTACAAGACATCAAGACTACAGGGACGTCAGAACGTCAGGATATCAGAACCGTAGGGACGATCAGGAAGGAAGGAATATCGGAGAAATATTAGCAATATCAGGAGGAGAAGCAGCCAGAGGAGGAACAGGATTCGAAGGAAAAAGATATGCACAGGATCTTAGCCGGACGGATGGAATAATTAAAAAAATCAAAGCTGGGGAGGATATCCGTTTTTCAAATGAAGATCTGACAGGAATCACGGTTCCGCATCATGACCCGTTGGTCATAACACCTATTGTGCAGAGGGAGGATAAACAAAGAATTAGACTAAACAGAGTGCTAGTGGATACAGGGGCTTCAGTAGATGTGCTATACTGGAGTGCATTTGATCAACTAGGTTTCTGCAGGGCAGACTTGGGTCCGTGCGGCACACCGATCACCTGGAAATGACGACGGGCTTGCCGCCTACTAAGTATGGAGGGAGGATCTTCAGAGGAGTTTAGAGAGTTACCGTTGAAATCGAAAATATCATCTAGGAAAGAAGTGAGATCGGCCATGGGAGAAGATGCGGCGAGTAGCGGAAGCGAAACCCTACTGAAAAAAAAAGAGAAGTGAAGATAAGTGAAGTGGGAAGAGACTATATATAGAAGATCTTTTGGCGGGAAATCAAAAATATTTCCAAAAAATAAAAGTCCATACCCGAAGGACGGATGGACCGTACGGAAAAGTAAGTGCATTTTTTTCCAAGTATAGTCAGCTCGGACATTCGAAGGAGGGGGGTCAAAATGGCCGTAGGGAAGTAGCCTGGAGAGAAGCAACCGTTGAAGAATTTTTTGGTGGGAAATCAAAAGTATTCCTAGAAGGTAGAAGTTCATACCCAAGGACCGGATGGGTCGTACGGTACAGTGGGCCAGATCGAATGTTCGAGGGGAGTGGGGCAAAATGGCCGTAGGGAAGATACCTGAAGAAAAGCAATCGTATATATAAAAAAAGTCCCGCCAGAGTAAGCGACACACGACCCTAAAGAAAAGTAGCAGGAATACCTGCTCAAATGGCTCATGGGGAAATCAGACGTAGAGAACCTGGTAGTCGAAATGCCGGGAGAAAATAAGATCATAGTGGAAAATTGGAAGTTGCCATATCCCTAACCAACAAGTAGTTACATTTGATAAACACAACAAAAAAAAACCACTCGTACGAAAAGGAAATTGTTAAAAGTGAAAGTTACATCAATGCGTAAGAGAGACACAAATGAGTTTGTAGAAGTCATAGGAACTGCAGGGAACAAAGGAAACATTCAAATACATAATAGGAAGGAGGACACAAAGCCTCCCAAAAAAAACACACATTAAAGAAGCCCGTCAAGGCGGGCCACGAGATAAGAAGTAACGAAGATCGCCTGGAGGAGGTCCCGAGCGTCCGGCGCGCGGCCCACGTCCCCGGCGACGACGAGGAGCAGGTGCGATGGAGCGTTCAGTTGAAGAAAACTCAGTGGAAGCAGGCACAGGAACCCCAGGGGAGGGGGGAGGAGCAGAAGCCACGTTAAAGACAGCAGCAGGGACAGGAGGACCGAACGGAGCAGCAGGCCGACGGTTGCGGGGAACAGTTGCCATTGCTGGAACAACAACACCGGTACCATTGGTGACTTGCTGAAGAGCGCGAATGCGGTGCGAGACTTCCGAGACCAGTTGAGACAAACGAGGATTACCTACAGCAAAATCTTCGATGTCACAGAGGTGCTGAAGAAGATCATCTGGCCAAACACCTCGCTGACGTGTCAACTCGTATCCCAACTCCTGCAACAAATCATTAAGAGAAGACATGGTAAATGAGGAGAAAGTGAATCAAATAAAAGAAAGCAACCTATTTATAGGATAGGAAGAGGGGGGGAGTACTGATGGTACCCCCAAGTTACCAGCCCAGGCCCACTAAGGAGTCCAGAAGCAAGACATAGCGAGATGAATGAAAGAAGAAAGCCCAAGATCCCAAGGACACTCGCCCGTTCAAACCGGCCGGGCGGACCCATCAGCCCCACAAACATTCGCCCGACCAGGTCGGCTGGAAGGACCCGTCAACCCGAGCGGTTAACTTCCCAAAGATGGCGTCCCAAGTATATCGGATCCGTTATACCGGATCCCAATCCGAAAGCATAGGGCCCAGAGTCCGATAGGAAATTGTATAAATACCCCTAGGGGTGAAGTGTAAAAAGGGGGGATCACTTGTAACACACTTAGAATATACTTGTAAGATATTTGTGATTATACGGGAATAGAGAAGATCAACCACCTTTCCAAAGGGACGCGATCAAGGTCGGTCCTAATTTCGTCAATTGACCCTAATTAACCGACCGACCGAAGTTGTCCGATTACCCAAACGACCGACCATCCCAGGAAAGGTTCATTTTTTCCTCTAACAGGGTGAAATGACCAATCTACCCTATGAAAAATCTATAAATAGTGGAGAAATCCCTCATTTCACACACTGATACCAAGCGACCGACCTCTTTCAAAGAAAAGGAGTGGAGCGTGCGATCAAACATCCAGAGCTTCTGATCCAACAGATAGGTAATGCTCTTGCATTGTGAAGTCGGTCAACTGACTAGTTAATTGGTATCGCAATTAGCCAGACGATCGACCAATCTAACACCATTGAAGGCAACCCTCATCAGGAAGCAACGCTATCTCAAGAGTGTAAGCAACACATAAGACACATCAAGGACCAGCTTCGTCCACTAAATGTTTTTGGAATCTTGTTACTAGCTAAGAAGAACATCTATTGAAACGATTGAGGAAAATAACCATTGGAGACATCGTCAATATTAAAATGTGGATCCCAACTACTTTTTGTCGAATTATTGGGGAATATAACAGCGTGGTCCGGGAGAGGGAGCTCGTCGGAGTATCTAGAAGAGGGGATGAATTAGGTTTTCTCGATAAACCTAACTTCTTTGGCAGTTAGCTAATTTAGGAAGTTAATCACTAACAAAGATTTAATTGAATGTAATTTGATATTCATTGAACTTGGATTATATTAATAGATGAAATCAAAATTTAATTACAATTGATTGCAACTAACTTGATTTAACTAATTACAACAATGTTTTATTTGTTGTTGCTGCTAGACTAAATACAACGTGTTGTGTTTGAATTATAATTGGTCTGGTATGCTTTAATTGGTTTATTGAAAGTATTGACGTACACTACAAGAAAATATGGCTACGTCCACAGCCAAGATCAGTGACTCTTTGATCAAATCTTTGGCTAAATTCATTTAGCCACGGAAAGGGAAAAGGACGTGGGCGTTGGTCTGGTGGTTACTGTTTTTTTAGACACGACAATTTAATGTAGCTGTTTTTGATAATCGGGTTAAATTTTATAAAAATTAGTCACGAAAAAATCAGTGACTAATTTTTTAAAACGGTAAAAAAAGTGAAAGGCTATGGCTAAATCGATGGCTATTTTATTTATTGGCCGTGACTAATTTTTTAAAACAATAAGAAAAGTAAAAGGTCGCGGCTAATCAATGCTATTTTATTTATTGTCATGACTAATTTTTTTAAACAGTAAAAAAGTGAAAGGTAACGGCCAAATCAGTGGCTAATCTTTTAACGGTCGTGGTTAATTATTTTTTAATTTATTAGAAAAAATTTAAATGGTGAAAGATGCTCGATTGTCCTGAAATAAAATGGTAAAAGATTTTACACATTTATATAATCTCAAATTAAAATCCATTCACATATTTATATACGGCGCATTTCTGGGACGGCCCCTTGTTCGGACGGTCCCCTTTGCGGACCAGAAATCTTCAGTTCCGAAATCACCGATCGCGAAATGCAGTTCCGATCGGGGGAACTCCGCGAAGTGCAGTTCCGCGAAATCACCAGTTCCGATCTCCAGTTCGCGAAACTCCATTTCGCGGAACTGGAGTTCCGATCACCAGTTCCAAATGGAGTTCCACGAAATGCAGTTCCGACCTCCA
>LFYR01000850.1:184252-196650 GCA_001185155.1 Zostera marina | reverse complement strand
CTCCAGTTCCGATCGGAGACCCATCGCGGAACTCCAGTTCCGATCGGAGACCCATCGCGGAACTCCGGTCTCCGATCGCGGAACTCCAGTACCGATCGCGGAGACCCATCGCGGAACTCCAGTTCCGAACTCCGATCGGAGACCCATCGCGGAACTCCGACCTCCAGTTCGAAATCACCATCGCGGAGACCGTTCACCGGTGATTTTCAATTGGAGATAGACAGCGGCGTCGCTGTACTGTGTTGAAGTGAGGTTCGAAATCGGTACTGGTGGAGATCGGTACTTTGGAAATATAGAACTATCGGAGGCAGAGCTTTCAGGTGGAGATCGGTACTTTGGAAATGGATTTCAGCAAATGGATTACAGCAAATGGAGGTAGAGATTTCAGAAATGGATTTCAGGTGGAGATCGGTACTTTGGAAATCGGTACTGGTTTTTATAGAAGCTTCGGAAGGTGACGGAGGTAACCTTACCGTAGACGGGCCGCATGATACGGGCGACCGTCTGTGATCCCTGGTGTATTTATATATAATTTGAAATTAACATTCATTCAAATACATCAATCCATAAATATAAACTTAAAAAATAACATTTAAATACATATATGTTCACAAGGATCATACCTAGCTATGACATGCATCCAAAAAATATTCAAAAACATCCAAACACCAAAAAAACATTGGAAAACATCCAAACACCAAAAACATTAAATAAAGTAGAAAAACCTATGTGTTGTTATTAGTCGCGCTATTGCGTTTTTAATATTCGTTAACTCCTTGGCTCGACTGACCTTAATGAAATTTTTTTATAATAAATTACATTGAAATTTCAAATAAAATATGAATGATATTTGAAATATATATATATATATATATATATATATATGATAATTACCTTAACTATCTCTCGACATAGACCTTCCCTTACTTCTTTAAGTATATCCAGTATTTGTTTTCGAATGACTTCTTACATTGCAAGATCAAACGCTTCTTTGTTTGCTTGCCGTCGATTTTCAAAAATATTCGAACTTGTGTTATGTGAAATTTCCGTATTAGATTTGAAGGTAGTGTCATTGGATCACTTTGCTCTTATTTCAAGCACACGATCTTTTTTTTTCCTTCAGTAGCTTTCACCCATAATTCTAGATTATATGGATACGGGTGTAATCCGTTCGATGAGTGTGCTTGATCTTTGATATTAATATTAGTGGCTTCCATGGCATTTCTTTGGAGCTCATTAATTATAGTCGGTTTATAAAAATAAATAATATGACTAAAATTTGTTAAAATGCTTACAACGAAGCACCAAAATGGCAACGGATAGCAGAATCCGTGACTAATTTTCAAAATAGTCACGGCCTTAGCCATGAATAAAAAAACCGTGGTTAAACCCGTGGACCTAAACTTGTTTTTTTGTAGTGCAAGACCCTTGAGTTTGTTGACAAATATGCATTATCTTTGGTTAATTAATTGTAAAGGAATTGCAGGGTAATTAAGATCAATTAAATTGTATAAATATGTTATCTGTTTTCAGGACTTATTTGACAATTTCTATGTAAGATCACCATGCAGGAAAATAACCCAAAACAAATGGGTGAGATAATAAAAAAATTTAAGACAAAAGTACATAAGTTTCATGAAGTCACATATGATAATAAACAAGAAACTTGAGGTTTAAGTTGCAAGTTTCTCAATTAAATTCAAACGGGCTAATTCGTGTATGGGCCACGATATCTGGGCCAAAGACCAATTAGTTTATTAAATGTTGTAACAATTTGTAAATTAGTTAAGTCAGCGTTGTAATTAGTTTATAAGTGAACACTTGTAATTGTAAATGTGATTAATTAATTGAAATCATTACAGAGTGATTAAGCATATCTTCTACTAATCTTCCTTCAACGGACTCTAGGCGACGGTTAAGTCATGTAACCCTAGAATCCGCCCCAATCACACGCTCCACACTTCCACCCAATTCCGGCTGCTATCCGCGCAATTGAATCTGGAAGCAACTTCTCATACAGGAGATTTAACAAATTGTACCTGCATCCAACACTTAACTAAAAACATAAGTTAATATCCTAATTACATATTTATTTAATTATAAGCATGAAATTATGTTATTGTTGATTACTTCTTTGGCTGATGGTACTATGTTGGCCGCATCTCGTGGCTCGTCATTACCAGAAAGGAAAGAAGTACTATTAGAAACGGAAAAACAGAAATCACGAATATCAAGATGAAAATCGCAACAAGGACCAAAATCGTGAGTCATACAAAGGGAAAGAAAGATCAGACCCTAGGGATTTACCCCCTTGTTCAATTAAGTGTTGGCCTATATGTAAATGAAAATGTGGTTTGTCATCTCTATAATAAGTCTGGTAACACAACAAGAAAATATTACCAGAGGGAAAATTTTGCTTATGTCTCATACAATGAAGAAGTTGATGATGAGTAGTGGGTTATAGACTTCACTGATTTTTTAACACAACATGGATCCAAAGTAGTTTGAGTAGTAGTTGCTAGATTTTTGAATTCAAACTCACAGTTGTTTCTTTGAGTTTCAAGAGTTCAGATCGATTTCTTCCTAAGAAAATCCAACAGTTATGATTATATCATCAACATAAACTAAAAAGAAAATCTTATTTTCATTGGTTTATTCTTATAAACTATTGTAAGTGAACAATGTATATGATTTATGAAATTGGATTGAGTTTTACATTTGTATTTCTACCTCTATTTATACTATTTTACTCTAACTAATAGTTGTTATTCTAACAACTTACTTTACTTATTAATACACCCCCTCAATCTTGGGAGAGTTCTCTAACAAGATTGTTTCTTTGATCAATGAATGATACTGCAGGTTTTAATGCTTTGGTAAGTATGTCTGTTTTCTGATGTATTTCTGATATATATGATACATTTATTGTTCCTGCTTCTACTCTCTCTTGAACATACTTCAAATCGATAGCTACATGTTTTAATTTCGTGTGACATACTGAGTTTGAAGCCACATATGTTGCACCCAAATTATCGAACCTGAGTGTCATCGGTAATCGTGCTTCAATACCTAATTCCAACAATAGATTTCGTATCCATTCAAGTTCTATAATTGTTGTGGCAATTGCTCTGTATTCTGACTCCGTACTTGATTTTGCCACAATATTTTGTTTTTTAGAAGTCCATGCAATCAGTGATTCGCCTACGTAGATGAGATAGTCTATTTGACTTGTGCGGTCATCAGTGTCCCCTCCCCAATCTGCATCAAAGTACCCGGTGATTGTAAATGATGTTGTCTTTCGCAGCATTAGACCTAACTTCTGCGTTCCAAACAGATATTGTAATACTTTCTGCATTGCTACCCAGTGTACAGGTTTTGGAGAAGCCATGTATTGAGATAATTTGTTTACTGCAAACTGTATATCTGGTCTCGTGATGGTGAGATACTGAAGTGATCCAACGATCCGTCTGTACTCTTTATCTTCTTTGACTGGTTGCTCATCTGAGTGTAGGTCTTGATTTATTATCATCGGTGTGTTTGAGATTTTGGAGTTTTCCATTCCACAACTCTTGAGTAGATTTCCCAAGTATTGTATTTGATTCAAGTGTAGTCCAAGTTTGTCCTTTTTTACATGAATGCCTAGGAACAATGATGTTTCACCCAGGCGCCTGAGTGTAAATTCGTCTTCTAATTTGTCTATCATCTTTTCAACTTGTGTATTGTCTGAACCTGTAATTATCATATCATCAACATACAACAACAGATATATCGTATGTTTTACTGGTGTTACAGTTGATAAAATGAATAGCGATAGATCTGAACTCCCTTGAGTGAACCCTTATCTTAGCAGAAATTCTTTTACTTTCTTGTACCACATGTGTGGTGCCTGTTTGAGACCGTAGAGCGCTTTATTTAATAAGCACACTTGATTTGGTCGGTCTGGATCAACAAACCCCATTGGTTGTGATACAACTACCCTTTCTTCGATTTCTCCGTGCAGAAATGCGTTGGATATGTCGATCTGCATGATCTTCCATCCTCTTGTGATAGCTATCGTGAGTACTACATGATTGATACTGGTTTAACTACAGGGTTGTACGTTTGATTGTACTCCGGTCCTTCTATTTGACGAAGTCCATTAGCCACTAGTCTTGCTTTGAGTCTCTCAATGCTTCCATCTTCCTTTTGTTTGATTTTGAAGATCCAGATTGAGTTAATCACATTGTCATTCGAAGTGCGAGGGATCAGTGTCCAGATGTTGTTTTTCAATAGTGCCATGTATTCCTCTTTCATTGCTTCCTTCCATGCCGGGACTGGTAACACCTGTTTTGGTGATTTTGGAAACTCAACTGGTCTTGTGATGCTTACACAAGCATATTTGAGATTTGGTTTAACAATCTCGTTTTTCGACCAGGTGCATGGTGGTGAGATTACGGATGTTTGCTCAACGATTGGTACTTGTATTTTTACATCTGGATGTTACTCGATTTCGGGATGTGTTGGGTTTGGCTCTTCATTTGACATATTTAATTCTGGAGTGTCTGAATCTGTTGTGTGTTCGGGTAAGTCTTGAGTAGTTTGTTTTTCAAGATCATGGTTTGCTTCTTCAGATAACGAATCTCCAGTGTCAGGTTCTTGTGTACCTGTATTATGCCTACATTGGTTAGTCAATATGCTTTGACTTACCAGTTTGTCGTGTGAACCATTCTTATCCTTTTCTTTGAAGAGTACTTTGCTTAATGTAAAATCTTTTTCAAGAAATTTGACGTCTCTGGATGTGAATATTCTTCCATCAACAGGATCCATACATAAGTAGCCCATGTGATATGCCGGATAGCCAATGAATATGCATGGTGTTGATTTTGGGTCCAGTTTTGATTTTCTGTATGGTCGAAGACATGGATAACACTTGCAGCCGAATACCTTTGTTAGATTATAATCTGGTTTATTCCCAAATAATACCTCATATGGTGATATTTCATCTAAGATCTTTGTAGGATTTCTGTTGTTTGAGTAGGCTACAGTCATTACGACGTAGTCCCAGAATCGATTTGGTAAGGACGCATGATGGATCAGTGTTACTGCTGTATCTACCAGATGTCGATGCCTTCGTTCGACTGATCCCATCTGTTGATGACTATATGGACATGACATGCGATGATGGATGCCGAAGTTTGTTAACATTGGGGTCATTTTCTAAATTCCAGGGCATTATCTGTTTGTATTGACTTTATAGTGTAGCCACTTTGGTGTTCAGCAAACTTCTTGAATTTTAGAAATACCTCACTTACTTGTGATTTTAGACGAAGTGGATAGACCCAGTTGTAGTTTGTTTTGGCGTCTGCAAAATTTATGTAGTATGTGAAACCTTCTTCTGAGGTGCACGGAGTTGGTCCCCATATGTCAGTGAAAACCAATGATAACGAATCTTTGTATTTGGTAGATCTGATTTTTTGAGGTTGAACCGAAATTTTTCCAATGATACAAGACTCACAAACATTATTATCTTTATTCAACGGTGCAATTAACTTTTTATTTATCAAATAGTTTACAGCTTGTTTGTGTAATTGACCTAAGCGATAGTGCCACATGCCAGTAGTTGCTTTTTCTACTGCTAATGCATCTGGATTTCTTCTAATATCCACTGGCAGTTGATATAGTCCATTCTTTTGCCTTCCCTTCATCAGCAACCTCCTAGTAGTTGCATCCAGTACCTTTATATTCTGATCATCAAATTCAAGCACAACTTTGTTATGAAGGCAGAATTGATGTACAAATAATAAATTTTTCGTTGCAGTAGGTACTAGTAGAATATCATCTAACGAAAAATTTCTTTCATCATTATCAAATATTGATCTCCCGGTGTGTGATGTCGTCATTACTCATTTGTTCCCCATTAGCTGCTGAGACATATGTATATCCAGAATATATTTTAGATTTTTATAATAATTCTGAATTACCTGTGATGTGTGCAAAAGCCCCAGTGTCAGGATACCATATCAGGGGATGATTCTCTTCTTTGACAATTGCTATATTTGCCTCCACAACCCTTGGACGCCCTATCATCACCATCTTCCGATTGTGATTTAGAGGAAATCGCCTAGCGTTGAACCTGCTGTAACAGTTGAGCACTATGTGACCTTTGTGCCCACAGATTTGACAAGATCCTCTGTTATGAGCGTTGTTGTAGTTACTACCCGTAGATGAGGTTGAAGATGTACTCCTTTTTGCACTTGTGGTGGCTATGTTGGCAGCAATTGGTGACTCATTTTGTTCTTTCAGCATCCACATTTCCTGGTCCATTAACACAGCTTGTAAATCCATGAATGTCAGATTATGATTGAAGTTGGCAGTCATGGCAGTGACAAACTGAGAGTATTCTGATTTGAATCCTCCAAGAACCTTGAGGACTATCTGGGATTCATTCACAATTTCACCTACAGCCGCAAGATTGTCTAGAATCTTTCGAACATGAGCGATATATGCCTTCATTGTCATTGTTCCTTGTTTCATTTCCAGAAACTGTTGGTGGAGATGGAGTGTTCAAGTGGTGAATTTGAGAGAAAATAGGCTGGAGAGTGCCTTCCAAACTTTTGCCGAGGTTTCAAGATTTGCAACCTGTGGAAGGATTGATGGCGATAGTGCTGCAAGTAGCCATCCTAAAATTATCTGATCCTGTCTTGCATGGATCGAAGATGTGGAAAGATCGATTCGTCCTTCCAAGTATTCCAGAAGTTCTGCTCCTCTGAGAACAACTGATACCTGAGCCTTCCATGGTACATAATTTTCCCTATTAAGGGTAACGAATACCAATTTCCTCACATATAATTGTTGGATCGTGATCCGAGGCTATAAGGGGGGATAATAGCCTCTTTTCGATTTATACTTTATATGACCAGATAAACGTAATTTATTGCAGAATTACCTGTAAACATTTAATAAACAAATGGTTGAACAATAATGATATAGAGATATTATAACTTTGATTGATATAATAACGTAATTATTACTCTTCGAAGCTTACTACAATATATGAATACTGAGTCAACTTGTTTGATAGTGTTTTACAAACAACTGTAGTATATGAGTACTAAGTTATATTGTAAACACAAATTGTATTATAAAGTAAATGACCAGATAACTGAATATATTGATAAGCAAGTAAATGACCAGATAACTGGATATATTGATAAGAAGGTAAATGACCAGATAACTGGATGTATATATTTGATAAGTAGAAGCTTTAAAATAGTCAACCTCTATATTTGACCAGATAACTGGAAGAGGGATCTTTTTCAATTTGGTGTTGTTTAGTTATTTTTATAAGAAATATAAAACTAAAGTTAACAGAGAACAACACAAGAGATTTATACTGGTTCACCCAAACAAAGGCTAATCCAGTCCCGACCAACTGTCGGAATTCACTAGCCTAAAGATAATGGCAAAACCTTAGAGTATCAAGGAAACTCTTAAAAACCTCTCTAAGCTTTAAAGCTAACTTCGCTTAGGAACCAGTCTTTTACGGGTAGACTCACACCTTAGAGTATCAAGGGCACTCTTAAGAACCTCTCTAAGCTTTAAGGCTAACTTCGTTTAGGAACCAGTCTTTTACGGGTAGACTCACACCTTAGAGTATCAAGGGCACTCTTAAGAACCTCTCTAAGCTTTAAGGCTAACTTCGTTTAGGAACCAATCTTTTACGGGTAGACTCACACCTTAGAGTATCAAGGATTTTTAAAAACCTAAAAATCTTTCAAGGTAGATTCGACCTAAGAGTTTTCCCGGAAACCCTATAAAACCAAACTAGAACTTTATGGTTGAGCTCAAAAACCTTCTCTCACACTTTGGTACTATTGAGACAACCCTCTCAACCAAAGTGGACACACACAAGAGGTAATTAGAGGAGTGGAATATTTAAACAAACAACACTTCTTACTTGTAGAGATGAACAAGAAGATTAGAAGAAGAAGTTGGAGAGCTTTTGAAGCTTTGGAAAGCTAGGACACTTGAGCACTTGAAAGCTTGGAAGCTTAGAGGCAAAAAACGTGTGAGCAAGTGTGGAGTGAAAGCTCTTGAGTTTGCTTGTAGTGTGGTGAGTGAAAATGAGGGGATTGCCCTTCTATTTATAGCCTTGGCCACTCAATGTCCACCCTTGGATCTTCAATGGATGGCTCATTGATTTCTCACAAAAATCCAAGCTTTGTCTTTGATCTTATCTTGAATAGTGCTTTTCTTGGATAGAGTTTGTTGGAGAATCTTATCTTTGTATAAATTCAAACTTGAATAGTGTTTTGTCCTCTTAGAATATTCTACCTTGAATAAAGTGTCAAAAGATAATAATAATAATATTCAAGGTAAAAATGCAATTCTCCCAATTTGACTTAAACCTTTAACTCAAATTATTAATTAACTAACTGGAGTTAGGTTTAATATCGATTGATTTATTTAACCCCTATTGATTAATAGTGTAATTAGGGTTTAAATTAACATGATTAAAATATAATCCTATGTCGACAATTTTGATTCTACATTCTCCCCCTTTGTCGATGACATATATGTTTTAATTCATGTCTAGTCAATATTCTATTTTACCCTTATGAGCATGCTCCCCCTGAATTATTGACCCATAATATTCAATTTAAAAGCAGTGGATCATGCATAATTTCTCCCCCTTAAAATAATAAGGTATCGACAAAGTTAAAAATAGATACCTGTGAAGTATCTCCCCCTTAATGATAGGACATATCTAATTTGTGGAGAAAATAAAACTTCATACCTTATTGAGCTTTGATCACAAATTCGATTTGTGTGGTTGACCAAATGTGACGTCTTGCTTATAAGAGTGTTAGTCGATCATATAGGAGAAATAACATGTAATTTATGCTCATTGATAAAATATTGGATTGAAGCTAATTTTGATATACATTATAAGGCAAATATGATATGATAATTTAAATTGTCTTGTGTTAAGATCATGCAATGAATAATAATCCATGTGTGTGTTATGGATGAAGATGATCTTAACATGTATGGATTAAAGATGTTATGATCCATAAAATATGTTAGTGAATGATATGTATTAATAAAACATGATTCGCTAATGACTTTAAGAAGATTTAAGCATTTAAAGTTTTAAAATCTATGTCTTAGTGGCTAGTACGTAATAATGTAAATATCCACTAAGTTTTTAAAAGATTTTAAACTTTTCATTTCAGTCCTTAAAGTCTTGGTAATAAAACTTCACTTAAAAAAAAATTCATATAAGCCCTTTGAAGCTATAATGAATACTTAGATTAATACATAAAAAAATTCATTTTAAACCTTGGAAGTATTAAATATTTCTAAGTAATTTTTGATAAAAACTTCATTAAAATATTTATTCTAAGTCCTTGAAGTTTTACATAACTCTATATTCACTGTAAAAATATCATTTTAATCTTTAAGTTTCAGTGAATCATTTTAAACTTGGAAACTTCAAAAATAATTTATGTTTAAGCCTTTGAAGTTTCTAAAGTTTTTATTTTAAGACTTTGAAATAAAAGTCGATTAATACTTCATTAGAATTTTATTTTTATACCTTGAAGTATCAGCTAATATCCATGCAGCCCTTAAATATTTGATTTTTTGTTAAGTTTGTTTATTTTCTTACATGCATACCCTTATAATAAGCTTCCATGTGTTACTTGCAAATGATATTTCATTTAACTTCAAATAAAACATATAACATAGGAGAGTGGCATGTGGTGCAATCCCAAGTACATGAGATCAAGATCCATGGCTAGATCTTCAAAATACAACAAAATAGAAACAAAATAGAAACAAAATACAAGTACTCAAAACATCAAACTACTTCTTAGGGCAGATTCAGTTCAGTCATTGTGGTGCATGGTTGGAATGACCTTGGAGCTAAACTCATGAAATAAGTTAGCAAGCTCCAGGTTGTACTCTCTTTCAACATCTTGTTGTTGCCTTGTTGTAGATACCATCTATTCCAGATGTCCCATTCCTTTCTCCAGCATCCTTACTTGATGTCGAATCCTTATGATTTCCTCATTCAAAAACACATTGGTGTCTTGTGAGTTCGGACTATAAGTATTCTTCCATTTCTTTTGGAAGGAGCTTGCAGTGAAGGGTTGAATATGAACTATGAGTGGTTTTGGATAGAGTGGGATTTCAAAATACCCTGGACCGAAAAGCTTTGAGAGCATCCTTGGATAATGGCGAGCTCCAGTGTTCCTGGTTGATGTTGCCAGGTTGTGCATGATCAGTGAGGCTCAGTTCACTCTGATCTTTGATAGCAAGCAGTAGATTGCCACCAAGATCATTGTGGACGGCTCTTCTCTATCATCAGCTTGAGGATATACATTGCTAGTGATTATCTTTAGAAAGATTAATGCTTCGGGTATGAGCATTGAGTTTAGAATTTTATCAGTACTCCTAGGATTGTACCTATGAGTAAGAGTATTCCAGAGAGTCTCCCAGCTGCACTTGAAGGGTAGCTCACTCAGATCTTTGTAATTTTGAAGCTTTACTCCATCATTAGGTAGGTTTATCCATGTAGCAATGCTATCAGCTTTAAGAATGAGACATACTCCATTCACATTGGTCGTGATCAGTTGCACACCTACTGTCTTATACCTGAGATTAGCATAAAACTGAGCCAACTCGGATTTGTAGATCCTAAGTTGCCCTATATTCTCAAGATAGCCAGAAAGTCTGTTGAAGTTCAACAGACCTTCGATTACTTTGCAGTTCAGAGATTTGAGCAGAACTGGTTCTTCAAAGATCATTTTTTCCTCGAGGATGAGATGGTAAGAGAACTTGGCTATTGGAGAGATCCATGTTGGTGTTCCTTGAAACATCTCAGACACTGGTATCCTTTTGGTGCGCTTCTTCCGGATGGGATTGCTACTTGAAGGATTTGGATGATATATCGGACTGGAAGGGCAGTCTGGTATGATAGTTAACTCCTTCTGTTCAGGATTGATTTCTTGAATCAACATCCTTGAGACATATTTGATTTAGGAGGAGGAAGAGGAAGATATGAATTTGTTTGTTCTTCCTATGCTTTAAATAGCATTTTGAGTGATTTTAAAGATCTGTCCGGATTCCTAATTAACTGACATTGCTTGTAAAGCTTTGCCAGTTATGATCAATTTTGCTTTGGGTTGTGTTTAACTTTTTGAAAAGTTAGCAGCTTTAGGGTTTGTTTTTCCATAAGCCCTACTTGGTGAACTTAGACAGATTTGTCTTAGTTAAATTTCTTAGACGTAAATTTTGTCTTTTTCAGATGTCTACACGATCTGAATTTTAGATATGTTTTCAGAGTTTTTATATAATTTATTTGAAAACATACCTTTTGTAGAGATCGACGCATTCCCTGCTTTATTCATGACAATTCATGCTTCACTTATTGCAGGTAACGATTGATGTGTTCGTGTAGCGCAGGTGCGAGATTTTCTTCTGCCAAATCTTCTTGCAGGGTTCTTGCATTGTGTAGGTCATACCCCGACTATGGTATTGTGAGAGACTGATTGACTTGGCTGCGACAAGTTAAGTTTGGTGGCTAAACTTTCATGTATCAAGGTTGCAGTTTCTTTCTCTAATATCGAGATTTTTGCTTGGTTTTTCAAGATAAACAGGGTTTTGGTTTTACCAAGATCTAACAATTGGCATGTTTGCCCATTCCACCTGTACTTATAATAGATATACATATTTGGATATTTCATGTGAATTTGGATTCCATTGTTAATTTCGTAGTGACATGGCATGTTAGTCAACTAGTTTTAAGCATAAGTCAAGGAATGCATGTATTAGTTAAGTATCACACATGTAACTTGAAGTTTTGCATGCACGTATTTTAAATTTCATAGACTTATTTTGTATGCATATGATTGTAACATGTATTTATCCGATGACTGTAAACATGCAGATGATTAGTAAAACGTGACTCGGGTATGTATAGGATTAACTTCATAAATGGTTGTGAGTCAACGATTTTAGTGAGGAAGGATTTATGCTTATGATTGCATGTCATATAGTTCATTAATTTGCATTAAAAAGATAATTCATAGCATTATTCAAAGACAATCAAATGATTGGTGATATAGGATTAATCTTATAATATTTTCAGCTATATATGTGATGACATGGAATATGCATGATTTAAATAGTTAGATACGTAAGTCAAAATCAGCTGTTTTGATCATCAAGTATTTAAATATTTCATATTGATGGGGGTGAAACCCGACCAGTACTCCAAGACGCGCAAGCAAGCGCCAAGCGGGGAACTCCGTGGGAAACCGGACCGGAACTCAAGTGTGCAGAGCTCTGCTTCGCTAGGAATCCTTCTTCTCCAAATGACTTGCCTTTAATGAGTGGGGGGTGCCCTCTATTTA
>LFYR01000850.1:91357-172668 GCA_001185155.1 Zostera marina | reverse complement strand
ACGCGGGCGAGGATGTCGAAGTAACTCTGCGGGCTATCCCCAACCACCAGCCTGGGTAGCCTGAATTTCAGAGGTGCTGGTTTTACCATTAGCGTTTTGTGCAGGGCATCCATGCCTACCAGCCAGTTTGGAACCTCGCCTCCTCCTTCTGTGTCTCCCGTGCTCTCTTCATGTACGGGTTTTTTGAGAAGAGGTTTGGGTTGCTCCTCTGGTTTGCGAGGTAGTGGTGCGCTGGAGTGTGCTGCTCTATGACTTGACACTTCCTGTTGCACCTTGGCCTGCTTTGAAGTCTGAGCTTTTGAATGGTATATTGATGCTTTAGATTTTTCAATATCCTTTATTTTCTCGCTCATTTTTGCTATGGTTTCCTTCATTTTTTCCAGCTCTTCTATGGGCATCTTTATGAACCCATGAGTGGTTTCTGATGCAGCAGCCCTTGGTTCCTTGCTGCTTGTGGGTCCCCCCTTTTGAGGTTGTTCTTCCGAAGGCTTCTCCTTTTCAGCAAGGAGTCGGATGGCCTCCGCTATCGCCTGAACCGTGATGTTCAGATTTTCCCCTCCTGCTGAAGCTTGGGGAGTTTGCTCGGGTTCACCTTCGGGTTCAGCCTCAGGTCCCGTGGGAGTCCTTTTGTTCTTATTGGCCTTGGGTGGTCGACCCACTGGCCTTTTAGTTTTTGAGTTGCCAGGCTGTTGCTCTGGCGCCTCCTGAGAATTTGCTCCTTCTCCTTGGGAAGTGCTTCAAGTTACCACCATCCTGGAGTGTTCGACTTTTCTTGGAAAGAGTGTTCGACTTTTGCTTGGAAAGAAAAGTCGATCTTCAAAAAGTCGATCCCTAGTGCACTTGGAGGATTCCTTGGAAGTCGATGCCTGAAAGCCTAGCTCCTTGAGGGATCGACTTTTTTTCCTTGGAAAAAAAAAGTCGATCTTCTGAAAAGTTGATCCCTTGCTGGCTGATTTCCTCGCAAGACTCCCTAGCTGGCGACTTGGAAAAAAGTCGATCACTTTTTTCGAAAAAGTCGAGGAGCTTTTGTCGTGAGTATCTTTGAATCACAGACGGCGCCAACTGATGGGGGTGAAACCCGACCAGTACTCCAAGACGCGCAAGCAAGCGCCAAGCGGGGAACTCCGCGGGAAACCGGACCGGAACTCAAGTGTGCAGAGCTCTGCTTCGCTAGGAATCCTTCTTCTCCAAATGACTTGCCTTTAATGAGTGGGGGGTGCCCTCTATTTATAGGGGTTCTTATGGGGGTAATATGGTCATTTGGGCAGTAACCGCCTAACTGCCAAACTGATCAGATTGGGTCCCAGGATCGACTTTCCAGAGATCGACTTTCTGAGGGTCGACTTTCCTGGTGATCGACTTTATTCAGAAGTCGATCCCAGGGAAGTCGATCCTCAGGAAAGTCGATCTTCCTAGGATTCGACCTGGGACCTCCCCAACCCTAGAATAGATACCTTAACTCATCTTAGGTTATCTGGACTTCTAGTTGCTGGTAGGTTGTGACCGTGTTCGGGATACTGTATCACCACATATCATTATGCATGTATATAATTCATTTATAAATTCATGCATGTCATAGGATTCATAAATGAGTATTAGCATGCATTTATCAGATAGTTATTTTAGATCATGTATTTTATGGAATTAGGTATGTAGGCATGTATTATCGTGATTGTCATATATGCATTAAGATTTTCATTTTACTATGTCTATTAAGCTATGTGTGTGTAGAACATAGCATGTGAATGATCATAATAAGAGTATGCATGTTTTTACCAAAAATATATGATAGATCATATTAAGTTCATATATATACCCATAGATCTACTTCGGCTTAATTTGAGATAAAAACAATCTAGGACATAGTTGTCTTGTATAGATGATCTTGTATGTACGCCAGTGTGTTGATCTCCAATGATTTGTTCTACAGAGTGTGGGTTTCTAAGATTCTTACTAGACGGAAATTCAGGGATGATTGTTTCTTCTTGATGATCTTCTTCTATAGGAGTGTCTTGTGGTAATTGTTGAGTGACTTCAATTCCTTCTTCTTCTGTGTTTGGAACAGAGATGGATTCATCAAAGTCAACGTGTAGGGATTCTATCAATGTTTGTCTTTCTTTGAGTAGAACTCTATAGGCCTTGCTCCTTCTTGAGTATCCAACCAAGATTCCTTCATCAGATTTTTGTGCAAATTTATCTTGGTTTCCCCTTGTTCTGAGAACATAGCACTTACTCCCAAATACTTTAAAGAATGAAACTTTGGGTTTTCTGTTAGTCCAAAGTTCATAAGGAGTTTTGTTTAAGGTTTTCCTAATGATTACCTTATTGAGAGTGTAACAAGCAGTGCTTATAGCTTCTGCCCATAGATATTGAGGGGAGTCATGTTCTTGTAACATAGACCTACTCATTTCTTGAAGAGTACGGTTTTTTTTTTCAACTACTCCATTTTGGGGTGGAGCTTGAGGAAAAGCAAATTCATGCTTTATCCCATTGGATATACAGTACTCTTCAAAGTCAGAGTTTTCAAATTCTCCTCCATGATCACTTCTGATTTTTATGATGGATGAACTTTTTTCATTCTGTACTAGGGTACAGAATTTAGAGAATTCACCAAAGGTTTCACTTTTGTTTCTTAGAAAGAACACCCATGTATAGCGAGAATAATCATCAATGATTACATAGGTGAACCTTTTTCCTCCAAGACTTTGGGTTAGGGTTGGCCCAAATAAGTCCATGTGAAGAAGCTCTAAGGGTCTAGAAGTGGTTATTTCTGTGAGGGATTTAAACGAGCTTTTATGTTTCTTTCCTTTTTGACAAGCATCACAGATATTACTTTTCTCTTAAGCTATTTTAAACAACCCAGTTACTAATTCTTCTTTAGATAGTTTTGAATAGCTGGTGTGACTTAATCGTCTATGCCATAAAACTTTCTCATCACTTGCAGCAAGCATGCAAAAGTCATGAGTTAGTTTAGACTTATCAAAGTTTATAGAATAAACATTGCTTTTTCTATATCCTCTGGCAATGATAAATCCCTTAGAGTTAGTGATAAAACAATTATATTTTTCAAATTTTACTACACAACCGATATCACATAATTGACTTATGCTAATCAGATTGTGTTTTAGATCATTTACTAAGTATACATTTCTTAAGAATGGTTTTTCTGCATTTCCTACATTACCCTTACCTACTATTGTACCTTCGTTGTTGTCGGCGAACTTGACCTTTTTAGTAGTAGGTAAGTCTATCAATTCTGTTAGTAGACTTGATTCCCCAGTCCACTGTCGAACATCCATTTTGACACATGCTTTTCCTGAAAAAGTTGAAAAATCCTTTGGTACCCATACTGAGTTGGGTCCGGATGAATTAACATACTTAATTTGCTTATAACTTCTTAACTCATCTTTAGTCATCCATCTTTGTTTTGGACTTCTTAACTCATCTTTAGTCATCCATCTTTGTTTTGGATGATTCATCTTAGAGTAATTTTTCTTTTTCTTAAGATGAATGGGTTTTGTATAGCTAGATTCCCTTACAAAATGATCATTATAAGTTATGGCATGTAAGGGTTTTTTAATAGGTGCATCTGACTCAAACCCTAAGCCAAATTTCTTTTGACCCAAGTTTGAACCTTGCAAAATGTTATTTAACTTGGATGAACTATTTAAGATTTTTTGAAGAACATTATTTTTTTCATTTATTCTTTCAGTTTGTAATTGCATGCTGTTATGTTTTTCAGATAATTTTTGTAAAGTTTCTTCATGCTCAAGTATGAGTTTATCTTTATATTCTATTTCAGTTTTAAGCATGATTGTTTCTTTTTCTTTATTTCTAACAATTTCCTCAAAATTATCTATTTTTAATTCTAACAATTCAACCCTATCATAATTTATTTCCTTAGGTTGATTTTCTTTAGATTCCAGAAGATCGAGTAATTCAAAATTTTGACTCTTAAGTGTTTTAATTTTTTCATCCTCCTTTTTTAATTTACTTGAGAGTTTATGATTTTCTTCTTTTAATAGCATGCATTTTTTTTGTGATTCATCTAATTCTACTGAGTGATCAATATGTGATTTATTCATGCATTCTATTCTTAATGATTTATTTAATTTTTTTTCAGCTTTATATTTATTCATTAATTCTAGATATGCTTTTTCTAATGAATTAAATCTAGTATTTGTAAAATTTACCTTAGAGTCGAAATGAGCCATGAGGCAGTCTTCTTGATCTGACTCGGAATCTGACCAGTGTACTTGATGTGCTTTTTCTTCCTTTAGCAGAAGACATTCAGGTTTAATATGTCCAGGTTTGTCGCACAGGTAGCAGATAGGCTCCTTTGGGTCTTTGTGGTTTCTACTCACTTTTCTATCGGGATTCTGATAGTTGGACCTTGAATTTCTCTTTTCTTTCCTCTTTATGAGACATCTCTTTAAATGATTTGTGATCATTGCCAAGTCATCATCAGATGCTTCATTATCGGATTGACTTTTGAGAGCAATGTCCTTTTTCTCTTCTTTTGCTCAAGAGATAAATCTTTCCTCTTCATAGGCCATCAGATTTCCGCAAAGTTTTACAACTGTGAGTTTATTCAGATCATGAGATTCTTGGATAGCATCCCTCTTTGAGTAATATTTGTTTGGAAGGCTTCTTAGAATCTTGCTCACTTGCTTCTCCTCAGTTACCGGATCTCCTAGTCCAGCCAGATCATTGACTATTTGTGATAGTCGAATGTTCATTTCCGCGATAGTCTCATCTTCCCTCATAGAGAATCTTTCGAACTGAGAAGTGGCATGTAGTAGCTTGTTTTCGTTGATGTGGGAGGTTCCTTCATGTAGATCCTCCAACACTTTCCATACCTTGTAAGTTGTATCCAAGCATCGAATTTTGTTATACTCAGATTCATTGAGGGCACCATATAGTGCATTCAATGCTCTTGAGTTGTTGTTTTCCTTGAGGATATCCATTGCTCCCCAAGTCTCTTCTTTGCTTGTTGGAATCTCATAATCTTCCAATATGATTTTGCAGACTCCATTGTTGATTGACTTTAAGTATAACTTCATATTGTTCTCCCAGAAGTCATACTTTACTCCATCGAACCTGGGAGGTTTGTTCGATGCAAGATCAGTACTGTTTTCACCATTTGAAGCCATAGTTGTTGTTGTAAGATGTTAGTCTGACTTCAACGTAACTTGGCTCTGATACCACTTGTTGGATCGTGATCCGAGGCTATAAGGGGGATAATAGTCTCTTTTCGATTTATACAGGTTGATTACGGAATTACCTGTAAACACTTAATAAACAAATGGTTGAACAATAATGATATAGAGATATTATAACTTTGATTGATATAATAACGTAATTATTACTCTTCGAAGCTTACTACAGTATATGAATACCGAATCAACTTGCTTGATAGTATTTTACAAACAACTGTAGTATATGAGTACTAAGTTATATTGTAAACACAAATTGTATTATAGAGTAAATGACCAGATAACTGAATATATTGATAAGCAAGTAAATGACCAGATAACTGGATATATTAATAAGAAGGTAAATGACCAGCTAACTGGAGGTATATATTTGATAAATAGAAACGTTAAAATAGTCAACCTCTTTATTTGACCAGATAACTGGAAGAATGATCTTTTTCAATTTGGTATTATTTAGTTGTTTTTATAAGAAATATAAAACTAAAGTTAACAGAGAACAACACAAGAGATTTATACTGGTTCACCCAAACAAGGGCTAATCCAGTCCCGACCAACTGTCGGAATTCACTAGCCTAAAGATAATGGCAAAACCTTAGAATATCAAGGAAACTCTTAAAAACCTCTCTAAGCTTTAAGGCTAACTTCGCTTAGGAACCAGTCTTTTACGGGTAGACTCACACATTAGAATATCAAGGGCACTCTTAAGAACCTCTCTAAGCTTTAAGGCTAACTTCGCTTAGGAACCAGTCTTTTACGGGTAGACTCACACCTTAGAATATTAAGGGCACTCTTAAAAACCTAAAAATCTTTCAAGGTAGATTCGACCTAAGAGTTTTCCTGAAAAATCTATAAAACTAAACTAGAGCTTTATGGTTGAGCTCAAAAACCTTCTCTCACACTTTGGTACTATTGAGACAACTCTCTCAACCAAAGTGGACACACACAAGAGGTGATTAGAGGAGTGAAATATTTAAGCAAACAACACTTTTTACTTGTAGAGATGAACAAGAAGATTAGAAGAAGAAGTTGGAGAACTTTTGAAGCTTTGGAAAGCTAGGACACTTGAAAGCATGGAAGTTGGACGCAAAAAACGTGTGGGCAAGTGTGGAGTGAAAGCTCTTGAGTTTGCTTGTAGTGTGGTGAGTGAAAATGAAGGGATTACCCTTCTATTTATAGCCTTGGCCACTCAATGTCCACCCTTGGATCTTCAATGGATGGCTCATTGATTTCTCACAAAAATCCAAGCTTTGTCTTTGATCTTATCTTGAATAGTGCTTTTCTTGGATAGAATTTGTTGGAGAATCTTATCTTTGTATAAATTCAAACTTGAATAGTGTTTTATCCCCTTGGAATATTATACCTTGAATAAAGTGTCAAAAGATAATAATAATAATATTCAAGGTAAAAATGCAATTCTCCCAATTTGACTTTGAACTTTAACTTAAATCTTTAACTCAAATGATTAATTAATTAACTGGAGTTAGGTTTAATATCGATTGATTTATTTAACCCCTATTGATTAATAGTATAATTAGGGTTTAAATTGACATGATTAAAATATAATCCAATGTCGACAATTTTGATTCTACATTAATGTGGGAGTACGGCATGTGGGATCATATATTGGGCTTTCCATTCTTTTCGAATGAAAATTTTGATCTCACTTTGATTATGAGATCATCGGCGAAGCTTTACGTGTTTTGCAGTTATATTTCTGCTTGCAACGGAAGTCGTCGTCGGTAAGAAAAAAATAACAAAAAACAAATACTTCTGTGACTCACATATTAAAACTCATACGAGTTTTTTTTTTAAGTTGTCTGTCGAAGAAGTGGATGAACCAGATGTGGATGAACCGGATGTGAAATTACTGTTTTGGATGAAACAATAAAAAAAAATTGCTTGCTCTGATTGTCAGATACTTGACCCGATCTTGAAAATAGTAAAAAGATCTTGAAGATAGTAAACAACAATCTGAAATTCGTTGCAAGAAACAGAAACAGACCCGATGAATCGACTGAAATTCTGATGGAAGACGCGACTTGCAAAGATTGACTTGCGGAGTGAGATTTTCAGAATCGACGACGCGACTGGAATTGTAAAGAATCTGAAATCTGGAACGGATGAAAGACCTCGGAGATTTGCGGACGATTCGCAGACGATTTGCGGTTGATTGAATTTCAGAATTGACTACGCGATTGAAATTCTGACGTCTCTGGAACGAAACGTTGAACCTGTAGAAATCGTGGATGAAGCACTTCAGATGAAGCGATGCGGATGACGCGGTGCAGCGACTTGTGACACGGAGCTATGTGGACGACGCGACGATGCAGCAACTCGCGACGCGGACAGATGCGGATGACGCGGTGCAACGACTCGTGATACGGAGCTATGCGGATGACGCGATGATGCGGATACTCGCGGCATGGATTGTGCAAGATGCGGATGACATCGATGCGTTGTGGACGAAGTCGCGACTGAACTAAATCGTCCAAATCGCATTGTAGCCCCAAATCGCGAAGCTCCGGAGACGACGCAGAACTGATTCTGGATGATTACGAAGATCGTGAAAATCGGAAGATCGCGGATTGACGATGACGATTGCGAAGATCGGAAGAACGCGGATGGAGATCGCGAAGATCGGAAGATGATTGCAGACGACGCTGATCGAAGAACAGACCGGCGCCTGCGTTGAAGAAGTCGCAGTCGGAGATCGTCGGCCTCGAGTGGCTGATCAAGCTCCATTCTGGAACGTCGTCAAAGAGTTTGTTGTGGAAGAAAAAACATGATCGCAGATGCGCCTGATCTCGATACCATATTGTAAATGAACAATGTATATGATTTATGAAATTGGATTGTTTGTATAAAATGGACCAGTTTTACATTTGTATTTCTACTACTTTACTCTAACTAATAGTTGTTATTCTAACAACTTACTTTACTTACTAATATAAACAAAAATAAGTCACTGATTTTTTTTTTAAGTTGACCGTGAGAAAATTTTTATTTTTTCGTTCATTCATTCATCCTGCGTGTTTTATTTTTCGAAACAAATCTCGAGATATGACTGTCCGTTGTCATTGTCGTCTCGTAACTCCCGTTCTCACTTCTATGTTTTAAAATTATTTAAAACGGACGAACTTCATGTGATATATCAAAAATAAAATATCTTGTGAAATATTAATTTAGGTACTCATATGATCCATTTTATTTAAAATAAATGAACAAATTAATATCAGATATCTTATTTTTGATATTTCAAATTATTTTGTCATTCACAACCCTAAATGAGTAAGTGGCTAAATTTGCTAAAAAAACATTAATGAAATCCAACAAGTCACAAGGCCCATTAAAAAAAGCCCAGTCTGTTACGGTATATTTTAGGGTTTTCAATTCGTATAAATTTCTAGGCCCATCCGTTTTCCATTCACCTGCTTCTATCGCCGTCGGAGCAACCCTAAGATATCTGCATTCGTCGCAAGGACAGCAAGAGGCGGAATGGGTGAGTTTTTCCGATCTCATCTCATCTCACCACATCTATCTCTCTTTTTTCAATTCAATGTCCGACTGATTATCCCTTCATTCTTACTTTCCGTCAGCGAGGATCAAGGTTCACGAGTTGCGAGGAAAGACGAAGGTAGATCTGGTTAATCAACTCAATGATCTGAAAACTGAGTTATCACTTCTCCGTGTCGCCAAGGTTACCGGTGGAGCTCCCAATAAGCTCTCCAAGATGTAAAAGTTTCGATTTTTATTCCACATTTTCTTCTTATCCTTTTTCCGTATTTTAACGTGTATGAATCTTACGCCTTCTGCAGTAAGGTGGTGCGAAAATCCATCGCTCAGGTTCTAACCGTTGTGTCCCAGAAGCAAAAGAGTGCCCTGAGGGAGGCGTACAAGAACAAAAAGTATCTTCCTCTTGATCTAAGGCCCAAAAAGACCCGTGCGATCCGTCGCCGTCTGACAAAGCATCAGGTATGTCATAATCTCTTTATTTTATAGCTTTCTGCAATTTTGTTATGTTTTTTTTCTTGCTGTTCTTCTAGTTAATTTAATATCTGTATTTTTATTGTTTAAAGTTTTAAACTCTCGATTCAACTTCAAGCATTGCCTATTTAAATTAATCTTTATTTTTAAATTTATGCAATGCCTGAAATACTAATGTAGACATGTAGTAATCTATTTTATTCTTTGTTTATTTCTGTTTTTGTTACAATAAATTTAAAGTCTATACTCTGTGTTCCAATCTAGATCATTTCTTGCTTTTTATACAATATTACATCTTTCAATTGTTTATTATTTTACTGATGCATACTTTCTGCAATCTTATATATGTTTTAAATTACTTAATTGATGATCAAACAATGGCTGATGATTTTTTTATCAGTCATTTATTGGTTCTTCAATGTATCTTTTTCAACTTTTATAACATTTTTTTGTCTTTTTTATTCGACACACTGTTATTCTGCTATCATTTCACTGATGTAGGCTTTATGTGGTCTTATATATGTTCTAAATGATTTAATCAATGACCAAACAATGGCTGATGATTTTTTTATAGGTCGTCATTTATTGATTTTTCTATGTATATTTTTCAATTTTTATAACTTTTTTTTTGTCTTTTTGATGCCTGCATAAACTGTAATTCCACTATAATTTTATGATCGAATATTATTTTTGTTCAAGCTATGATCAAGTTTTTATCCTTATTATTTTTGTTTTGTCAAAGGATTAATGATGTTCTGTTGTTTTCAGCTCTCGCTTAAAACTGAACGTGAAAAGAAGAGGGAGAGATACTTCCCAATGAGGAAGTATGCCATAAAAGCTTAGTTTAAGTTAGTTTTCAATATCATTCAAGTTTTGAACACTACACTGTTTTCAGATAAAAGCAGTTTCTTTTTATTCAAAGTGTATTATCTATCAATCAAGTGTTAGACATATTTTCCTTGAATTTTGTACCTTGTTTATTTTTATGTTGCATCGAAATATTATTATTTTTCCTATTTTTTTGTTTAATGTTTTTTTTTAATTCATATTTCACATTGAATATTGTTTTTATCAAATATGTAATTTGATAATTAGCTAATTCAGACAGATTGAATTTGTTAATAAGCATGTTATTGAGATGGGTATGGCAAAGTCCCACAATTGTTTTCGTCTCATTAAAAGGAGTCAGGTTTGCTTTAAGATCGGAATATTTACAATTGGATTTCGGTCAAATCTGGTATATTGAATAAAGATATTTAGTAAAACAAACGTCTAAACTTCGAAACTCAATTTAAATTTAACCTTCATTAATCATTATGCAACGAAATGTTGCTTACTTATATCTGCAGTTAATCAGTTATTATAATTCGCTACTTAAAATGAAAAATTTTAAATCACCTCATCAGCATTCGCCACTGATTTTACCTTGTTATTGGCAATGATAATTTCGAGAGAAGTTCGTCGATGAGTTTACCCATGATAGCATTTTCAATCGCTTCTCCTATGATGTCAATTTCATTGGCAGTGCAAATCCAATTTTTGAGCAACAAACTATTATCAAATTCCCCACTTTGATGTTCTCTTCTTTTTTTGACCAACAACTGCCACACAACATCAGCAAATAGGAGCATCTGACCATCGATGGTCGATGGGTGTCGTCTGTGTCTTCCACATGGTAGGATATATTGGCAGATGATGCTATTTGTAATGTCAAATAACAACCGTCTTTCGGATCTAGGCCATCTATATTGTTGCCCTTCGTACAACTTTTCCAGTTTTTCGAATATTTCAGCACCAACTGGAGATTCATGTAAATCGTAATTCACAGCAGGGAATGAAAGAATAGATGTATCGTTGAGGCCTGCAAGAGTCAGCATGTCTAACACATAACAAAAATCCTTGCTGTTGCTAGCTTCATTTGTAAGCTTTTGTGGAGGATATGTTCTCTTAGAATTATCATCTGGTGATTCTGGTCTGAGTTTAAGTCCAAGTTGCAGACGAAATGCTGTAAAAACAAAGAAGAAGAATCATTCAACAGAATTATAAATGATTTCATGACATTAAATTTTTTGAATGAGGTAGTGAGTTTTTATCCTCACTGAAATCTACCCATTTGGAAATAGAGAAATCTCTTTTTAGAAAGAGTCTAACTGAAAAATGTAGTTGTCCAAGAGAGCATATATATACAAACTATGAATTCTGTTACTCTACCCTATCAATTACAACAGAGATATACAGTAACTCAATTAATTGTATCTATTAATATGATATTACGTAATAATTAGTTAACTTCCCCTCCCCAAAAAAATTTATCTATAAAAAATACGAAGATTTACCCTGGATATCTGCTTTTGAAATCAAATCATTCGAGGCAGAAGGATGCTTTGATTTTACTGCATTTGAATAGGAATCACAGGATAACTTGGAAGACCCATTAGGTGAGCATCCCTGAAAAAATGAAAAAACATAAAGATAATGTTATCATAGTACAACTAAGTTAAACAGACCAGAGAGAGTACAACAAACCTTAATTGTGGTGAGTTCAGTCTTATTCATAAAACGACTATTGTCATTTCGAATTTCTTTAGGAGAAGGTGTCAGCTGATGAAGCTTATTGGTGTCAAATTTAGAAGATACTTCTCTGTCACTATCAGAAACAACAAATTCATCACCAAAAGGAACTGCATCATAAAATTTTACAGAAGAGTTCCAGAGATCTGCATGACTGTTTTCAGCAGTACAAGAGGATTCAATTTTCTCACACCGAAAATTTTGTAGTTGAGAGTTACCACTGACACCATCAACTATTTGAAGAGAGCTTGGTTTCTTTACAAGCAAATCCTCTTTAAGGTATCTTCTGGAAGATAACTTCAGCATGTCTTTCAGTGTAAAACATTCTTCTTCTTCAGATCCAAAAGACCCTGTTTGATTGATTGGTTCAGTAACACATTCTTTCAAACAAATATCTTTCCAACCATCTCTGCTGCTTATACCAGATGGCTCATCCCAACTATGACGGATTTCTTTCGAAAGAAAATGAACAGGTGATAGTTTTTCTGAAAGGGTAAGCATATCTCCTAAAGTATCCAGATGCTTCCCAACACGTTTAACATACTCACTCCTTTGGGATATACTCCGTTGCCTACTACGGTGCTTCCCAACCTCCTTATTTGCAGAAGATTTGTGATAGATAGATCCGTTCAATCCATCGTACGAGCATTTTGAATTCCATGCAGATGCCTCCACCTTAGTTAGGCCTTTGTATTGTTCAAATCTGTGAGAAAAACTTCTAGTTTGATTGAATTCATTGTCTGATTTGTTTCCATGGTTCATCATATATAACGAGTCATTCCAAGTGCATATCCTATTTTGTATTCTCTCTTTTGCAGTTTTTCCACATCCAATATTATCAGTTTGTCTGACAACATTAACCTGGTCTGACGACGAATGTAGATCTTTCACCTCAGAAACCTTTTGGTTGTGACCATCAGTTTTGCACCATTCTTTTGGTTTTCTTTTACCTGACAATAAATTATCTGCGGAATTTTTGCCCGAAACAATTTTCTTTGCAGCCTTGATAGTCTCCAAACTTGGTTTCAGGACAACAATCCTAGTTGTGTTAGAACAAGTTTCTTTTTTTCTTTCAATTATTGTTTCGCCAAAGCCATATGAAGAACTGGAAGAATAGTCATAGTTGCCAGAATGTTTTCTATCTTTCTTTTGCACTTGAGTTTTCCTTACATTCTTCCTCTTCGATTTTTGTAAAATCTCACCATTTTTATTTAAAAATCTTGGAACCAAAACTTTGCCACTTTTGTTAAGAAAAAGACTGGATTCAGGGAGAAGCTTTGGGAAATTATCGACACAGACACGTGTTCCCTCATAAACATCACTTTGTCCATCACAATGATCATCTCTCTCATTAGTTGGGAGATTTTTTGATTCCACACTGTTTTTGCTAAGATAGTCATTCTCTTTGTTGGTACTGCCTTTTTCAATGCAATGATTCTTACAGTTTTCAACTTCAGATGGCTCCATGACTTCAAAAACATCCTTGAAATTCGGCAGTTCCTTGGAAACTTGCTTAAAAGAATGGTCCTTGCTGCAGGATTTCTGTTTCTTGGAACCTACCGATGATATTTGTTGGGGCGGGTCATCAAATTTCTTCTTCTGCTGCTTTGGCATAGAATGTTGACTTGGCAGCGAATCGAGACCCATGAGTCTAGCAACTACATTTGGCGAATTTCTGTATGGTTTAATATTAACTTCCTTCAAAATTTCATCTTTGATCACCATATTAAGCGGAATTTCTTGAGGCTCCTGAGAACTCATCTTCAATAAGAAGCAATGAAAAAATAGAATATGATTAAAGAAAGCGCACATCATTTTCATGTTTGGCCCATATCAGAACATATAGAACTGTATATAGTAACCATTTGTGATCAAACTAAAAAACAAATCTATTTGATTTTTACACTACTTGGCAGTAACTTTTATGAATAGCTTCAGATGATATTTGATCTCAACCGTCTGTTCTCCTCGAGATGTGATACTGGTCTGATCTCAAGATGTGGTTCAGAAAGACAAAAAAACTGATAACCCTATAAATGGTGGATCTACCAATATCTCAATAGATATTTCATTTCATTTTTTTTGAGTATTTCACAGGAAACATTGCCGTAACATTTGATAGTTTTGATACCAAGTTATTTCAGCATGAAACTTCCCCCCTCATCATTCTACCAAGTACTCAGGGCAAAACCCTTGGGTAGAAGAATGACGATGCAACCAAGTAAGAAATGAAATGAAGTGTCCATCGCACATAAAAACGAGAAAGAAAGAAAAATATACTGTGACTACTGACATCCTCAAAATTGTTGGCATTCTTAGATGACAAGGTTTAAAAAAAAAGTGGAAAATGATAAAAGGTTCAGCCTTATGAAAAACCCAAAATGTAAAGATTCAAAGATAGAAAAAAAAGCAGCACCTGATTTAGTTTTGCAGTTGAGTTGAGTTTCGACTTGGTTTCCATTGCCATCTTGAAGGAATTAGTTCTTTTCCTGGAGAACTCATTTCCTGAGAAACGATGAGAAGCTGAGAGAAAACCAACCCATAATAAATAAATAAAACTAAGCAGAGAGCATTTAGCAAAGAAAAAACAAACATAAACCCCTCAAATTAACCTCACCCGTAGGTAGATTCTTCTAAAAAAGCAAAACTGGAAAAGGAAAAAAAAAAGACAATACCGAAACCCCAAAAGGAAGGGGGGAGAACCCAAAAAAGCGAAAGAAGAAGAAAAACCTTTTCTGCAGTGGTGCTGCGTTGAAACGGAATCTGAATCGACATCGGGAGACGGCATTGATTGACGGAGAACGGACGAAACCCTAGAAGAAGACAACCTCTCAGACGGAGCTCCCCTCCTTCGGTCCTTCCCCTCAGATCAACTTCACTTCAGTAACGGAATTGAAAATGGGAGGGAAAATCGAAAATAGATATTAATGATTAAACATAAATAAAATAAAATAAAAAAATAGTACAAGCTCGAATTTCCACGTATTTAATTTTATAATGATTATATTTGAATCTTTTTGAAAAATAGATCCCCCCGTCGATCGTATCACTATTCACCATTCACTATGTTATTTACCTTTTTATTTTCTATTGTTTAGGGTAATTTTTAAGTAATATATCAGGTGAAAAACCTTCAGCCTATCTCACCCGTTAATTATGACAGCCCAAATCTGGGCCGTTTATTCTTCACCGGTTGCAACTACGTGGGTTTAAATTTAAAAATGTCTTCAATCCATACTTTTCCCTTCTTCACTTACCTCTTTATATTTTCTTCATTTTCTCTCATTTTTCTTATCTTCCTCTTTCTTTCCATCTCTATCTATTCAAAGAGCATTTTTTTTCCATAATTTCATTTTACCTCCCATAATTTACAATCCTTACTGTTCTGATGTCATCATTTCAAATTTACATTTTTTTTTTTTGGTGTCTTTCATTATTCGCTCCTAATTCTTTCTCAATCTATATTACCCCACCCCCCTATTGTCTTGATGTTCACATGTAATGTGAACGAATTAGACCTTCATGTAATGTTAGTCTCGATTTTTATTCAACAAAACCATTGACGTTCCTCAAACCTGAATTGGAATGTTGAATGTTCTATCGATAATGATATATCTGTCGATCTTTCATTTGAACGAATTAGACCTTCATGTAATGTTAGTCTCGATTTTTATTCAACAAAACCATTGACGTTCTTCAAACCTAAATTGGAATGTTGAATGTCCTATCGATAATGATATATCTGTCGATCTTAATGTTACAAACGAAAGTCAGAATGCTTCCCCCAATTTTTTTTTACCAAAATCCACTACCAATGTTAATGCTATTTTACCATTTTGACTTTCGATATTATTTCAGAAACGTACCAATGTAGTGCGTACACACACATTACTAATGCTATTACGATTTGATTATTTTTAAGATGATCACATACAATCTTAGTTTATGTCATAATAATGCTATTACGTCATCGTCCAATGATGTAAGTATGTAACCCATGAACGTGGTAGTGCGGACATACACATTTTTAATGCTATTACCACTTAATTATTTATAAGATTATCACATACGATGCTAGTTCGTGTCGTGGTAATATTGTTATTTCGTCTCCGACCAATGATGTAACACATGAACGTTGTAGTGCGTACACACACATTACTAATGCTATTATAACTTGGTTATTTATAAGATAATCACATACGATCTTAGTTCGTGTTATGCTAATGCTATTATATCATTGTGCAATGATGTAACTCATGATCGTGGTAGTGTTTACACACACACATTATTAATGCTATTACGATTTGGTTATTTTTAAGACGATCACATGTCATGTTAGTTCGAGTTCTAGTAATGCTATTATGCATTCGTGCGATTAAGTAACTAATATAAATGGTAATGCGTACACACACACTATAAATTCTAGAGACTTCCTTCATTATCATGCTCGAGCATTATGAAATGCCAAGGCTTCCTTCCGCCGCTTCCGAGAGTCTTCATACCTTGAATTTGAAACTTGTTCAGTTTGTTGTGAAAGGTGACACAAGTGTTCTGTTTGTTCTTATGCGTTGACTACATTAATAACAAACCAACAGCTGTTACTTTGAGAAACGTGTCATATTTGAATTCAGAAGCATGCAGGGATTGCAGGCACTTTGCCGTGAATGATGGCACAAGATCTTTTTTTAACTTATTGAAATACCAAACCAATTTATTTAGGGAAAGTGTTAAAACTAGCAACCTAAGATGGCTTGGTGGTCAAAACTACCCACCAAGCCTAGGTGTTAGGTGGTTAGGGTATGTTAGTGTGTAAAATTTCATAATTTGCCCCTTATTAGTAAATTGTGTGGGTTGTACCCATGCCCGTTTCCATGCCCGTTTACCGGCGAACGTAGGCTCCCAGAATTTCAGAACAGAGCCTCTTTCATCAGAATCAAACCTTGTCATCTGGGCAGATCTTCAATGGGAGTTTCTGGTTCATGTGATGCTGTTTCTGACGTTGGGTTGATCCTAGTATGAACATGTATATGGTGGTGGTAGCTGCTGCCGCAACTCCGATTGAACATAGAGCCCCAATTCCTGTCAATCTCCACTTCCATATGTTCAATCCAAATCCATCCCACAACAACATCTATCTTTTTTTACGGGATCGCCATCTTTCCTATCTCCTTCATCTTCTTCTGCTTTATCATCAGCATTAGCATCTTTTTCTGGAGCTATTTCCATGTCGGCAAATTTCGGATCTTGGACCTTTTTGTTATAAGACAAAGCACCAGAGATCACTTCTTCATGTGATGTTGTTTCTTTGGGAATTTTGCCGATTTCTTTGATGAGATCCATATCTGATTTTGGTATTTCCATGATCTCTTTGGGGATGCTCTTCTCCTTCTCCCTCTCATTGACGAACCCATCATCTGATACCGGTACTTCCCTGAACTCCTTGGCGCTGTTTTTCTTTTTCTTCCTCCCATTGAGTAACCCATCATCTGATATATCTGGAGGAGAATATGGAGGAGGAAGGAGGACGCTAGAATCCATAGAAGTATGGGAGGTGGGAGGACGATGGGTTTTTTCTTATACCCGTTACTGACAATGGCATGTGAAAGAAAATTTTAAAAAAAAGTAAGGGTAAAATGGTCATAAAATTTATAGGTGGGTAGTTTTAACTCCTAACCAACCTTAGGTGGTTAGATTTAACAATTTCCCATTTATTTATATACGGAAAATACCTGGTGTGTCAAATAATACAATGCTAAATATCTGTTTATAGTCCACCTCCAGATCTTCACCGTCGGTTGTTCAAAAATAAAAAAGATAATAGGACAGAAGGTAGACCATTGGATTGAAAATGCTAAAAGTTTAATGCATCGACGCATATAAACCTCGGCGCACTTGATGCTTGCCGTATTTATTTATTTAAGATCATTCTGCCATCTATGAAACCATACCATTTCTTGAAGGTTAAATTATGCAAAGGATTTCCGGACTTTAAATATTTCGTGGTGTCTAACCCTAGAAGCATTCTCATGTAAATACTAAAGAATGCAATTAGGACTTAAGAATAGATTCATGCAATACAAGGTCAAAGAAGCAAATTGACAGAAATCAATTGATCTATTCATATCAATGTGCACACCTGTTTTTGGCCGTTGGATTTGAAATGAACGATCAGATTTGAAATTTCTAAATTTTAATTAATTTTGGTCATTAGTATCTTTATAGGCAGCGTTTTATTATTGTATAGGTTTATAGATGTCGTGTTTTAATTGTTAGTTTTCCTGTCCTGTCGGTGTCAGTCGGTGTTGGTTAGAATTTGAGTTTTTTCTTCTGGGTTTCTTTCTTCTGGTGTCGTTTTTCTTTTGCCTTTCTTCTTTTGGGTTTCTTCTAATTGAGGTTTCAGGGTTCTAGCAGCGATAATGAACCAACGGTTTTCCAGGAATTAGGTGTTTTTATTCCACAGTTGTCGTTCTCGATTCCTTCTTCGCCCTCCATTGTCATCCTCCGGGTTTCTTCGCCTTCCGGGTCATCCTCCGTTCTGATTTTTATTTTCTGGATTGTATGGTTTTCGATCTTCTTCATTTCGGTTTTAACTTCTTCCGTCTTTCTTCTTCTTCTGGGTTTCTTCTAATTTGGATTTCAAGGTTCCGGCAGCGTTTACGAACCCTGTTTTGGTTTTCATCCGACATTGAATTTTTAATACCTGATGATTGGGTATCTTCGATTTTCCTCATCTTACGTTATCTTTTTTATCTCGATGATCAAGACTGTATCAAGACTCAAGCTCGACCATTAGCTTGACCATCTTTGTCTAATTTGTCTCACTGCGTTTCTACTGGAACTGCGACACCCTTCATCTCGCCAGGTGGTTCATTCCATTAGCTTTTGGGTTCATTCTTCCTTTTGTTTATTCGTTCGATCTTCAATTCCACTACATTGTTTATCTTCATTTTTTTCATCCTAGATTTTTATCTACATCCAGTTTATTTTCGACGGAAACAAGGATAGTAGGATAATAGGATAGTTGGAATTCTTAAGGGACCCAATTATTTCAAGTTTACTTAAGTAGCCTAATCAAATAGGAACCCAATTATTGACATTTTACTCATGTTGACATTTGATCTAAACAAGCATGTTGGAATAATTGGCCAGAGAATGTTGGAATGAAGAATGAGTGATATATTATTCACGATATTGTTGACTCTAATGCTCTAGTCAGGTTGGTACCCAGACGATGAAGAGTCATCCCTTGACAGCCCAAGCTAATATTAGTGGAACTTGTCGACGAAAAGCCTTAACTTCGTTACCTTCGACAATGTCCCATTTTTCAACCTCCAGTGGAACTTCTAATCCAAAGTCAAATCTAGCTATCGGCACTAAACCATTTACATTGTTTTCATATGATAATAACGAACCTGCTTTAAATCCTGTTACTACTCCAGTTGTGCCGTTGACAAGTCCAATTGCTTGATCTGTGTTCTTGATCAACATTACCCTAGCTCCCTCGCAGATTTTCAATTCATCAGGTGCTATTTGATATTTCAAATGTTTTAACCATAGCATTGAACCTTTATCAACAACTTTCAACCTCTCTCCCTCTTTTCCTAAACTTCTCAGATGTTCATAATTCACTTTCCGCACATCATCGGTTCTCAGAAATAGAATGGTTTCGGTTTGATTATAGTCAATAATATCGTCCATTGATGTAGTGCCATGGCGGAATCTTACGAAGTTCCTGTTATCACGATCGACTTGACCGCGACAGATACCCTCAAGGAAATCGATGAGCTCGGAATCCGACTGATGGTAGACATTAGTTAATTCCATCTGGATGTCAAATGTAGCTTCCCAGCAAGATGACTCAAAAGCAAACTCTTTCCGAGGATTGTGTGCATTGATAGGAGGGAGTTGAAAGAAATCTCCACTCACTATTAGTTGAATGCCTCCCCATAGTAACTGTTTATCGCCATTACAGTTTGAATTTCTAAGGTGATACAGATATAAGATCTGAATCGTTAAATCAATCTTAAATTGATTGGCGTTGGGATCTTTATTCCAATCTGAAGCCAATTATCCAAGGGAATTCCAAATGAAAACAAAAGAATTGAATAGTACGGATCTGAATTAACCTGATGTTGGGAATTCAATGATCGGAGTAAATCGATCAAGAATGCGAGACAGAGCTTTTGGTGAATAACCAGAGAAGATCGGCGCAGACCGACGACAGCGGATTGAAGGCGAGGCAAAGTCGTACTCGGTGATGCCGGAATGAGATGTCGGGGGGTGTTGGGGCGCTTAGAGGAATTTAATTAGTTTTTTTATTTGATGTCTCAAAAAGTTACACATAGTGCCCTTATTTAACATTCATAATCGTTCATCCATTGGAGACGGGTCCTCAGCCGGGTCGGGTACCCTTCAGTCCTGTCTTCCTCATCGATAATCTCTTCCTCAGATGCTTCATCATCGACACCCTCTTCCTCAAGTGCTTCCTGCTCTAGACCAGTAGATAGGTCTTCAGTTGTTGGCATTAGTTCTACTGTCCTTGATACATCCTTAGCAATTGACTCCGTAGTTCCTTCAATTGTAACATAAGGGTGGTTGACAGAAACTCAAGATTGTCAAAGAGCTCTCCATCGATCATACTGATCTCGTCTATAACAAGTGCCTTAGCACGCTTCCACCGTTCTACCGCTTTATTACTTTTCAAGACATAGTTGACAAGCTCAGTTTTATTTCCTCTCCCTAACCCGACGCCTGCGAATGAGTATAACGTTTGGCCTCCTAGTGCGCAGGCTGCTACGCCGGTGGAGGCGGTCACGAAAACGGAGTTGGGCGGATGAATGCGTCGTAGTGTGGAGACAACGTGTTTCAAAAGGAAACTCTTACTAGTTCCGGCAGAGCCTGTAATGAAAACTGACTGGCCGGCGACGATCGCCGAAATTAACTCTTCCTGCTGTGGACTAAGATTTAATTCGGAAGAAATGTCGGGAGAGGATCTCGAATCAATAACTTCATCGTCGACAGAAAATTCTCCAGATCTCTTCTTCACGGCAGTGTTCTTCCACTCCATCGCTTTGACAGGAAAAGTAATGGCTTCTTCTCCAAATCAACTGTAAATGGCTTCTTCTCCTCAACATTTGGGGACAGAAAACTCCTCAGATGTAAGTAATTGGGTAAGGACTCGAAATTTTAGGTTTTCATAACCTAATTAGCTTCCCTATTTAGGTTTTCGTAACCTAAGTAATCGGGTAAGGACCTTCTTTCGTAAACGGATAAGGACCCTTTTTCCGGAAAAATTATAAAACTTAAATAGCTTCACCAATTTCGTAACCTAAATAGAGTCCACCTCTTAAAACCCTATTTTCGTTTTCCCCCAAATTTCCAAATTCTTCGCCTGCTTACAAATTCTTCCCTTGTCTTCCAAATTCGTCGCTTTTCCTGTGAATCAACTAGACCAAGCATTCAAGAAGATTCCGTCACTGGGGTTCTTCAAGACTGTACGGTTGCCGCTGACATTGTGGATGATGTTGCCGATGACCCATTATTCCGTCATGGAAAGGTGGAAGAAGTAAATCACCGGTGACATACCTTATTTACTTCGAAGAAGGTAGTTTTCTTGAAGTTTTAGGGCGATTTTTTTTATTCGAAGTTTTTTTAATGTCCGATTTTATGTTCATCTCCGATCTGTGTTCATGACCAACATTGTAGAATTTTTTTTATGTTCTTATCCGGAGTTTTTTATGTTCATCTCCCTTCTCCGATCTCTGAGAACTCGGGCGAGTTTTTGAAGTGTTCTCGAGTTTTTTTCATGTAGATTTTATTAATACAGGCTGCAACTCTGATCTTACTATCGAGAATTTCTACAGGTGTTCAGGTAAAAACCGATTAGTGATTTCTTCTTTTAATCAATAGCCAGATTATGGATGACTTATACGACTCTTCAGAACGGAGCGTGGTTTACTTATCCGATCTCCGAGGTAAAAACGGTGGTAAAGATTTTCCTGTAAGGATGGTCATTAGATATGTAAATTAGAAACGTCATTAGATTGTAATTACAAATTGATTAATTGTAATTATAGGTGGTAAAAATCAAAATAAGTTACACGGATATAACCCGTTAATTATTAAGATATTACTTATTGGGTTTGTATAACCGAATGTGAATAGAATTAGATTTAAGGGATCCAGTTCGATTATTTTTCAGGTTAGGGATTGGGTATCGGGTTTTGGATTATATACAAATATTTATTTTCATAACTGTCGATTTGGATTCTAATTTTTTGAAAAATATAGGTACAAGATTCTTTGCACGTCGATTTGGATTACTAACCGTCGATTTAAATTTATTGACTCTAATAAATTCATCTTATAGTCAACTTCTGTAGAGTGTAATTATTTATTTTGTCAGTCACCATAAATCTGAATTATTATTATTTTTTTTTGAAAAGGCAATTTATATTAAAAATAAAATAAAAATGTTACAAATTACAATAAAAAAAGAAAAAAGACAATTAAGTAAACAACTAAAAGTACGATAGGATGTGTAGATTAAGTATAGCTTGTTAATCCTCGATTTGTAGGTCAGTAATCAATAGGGAGGCTTCATCTCACCTTCTGATAACTGTATCTTCCAAACTTAACCTGTGCGCTTTTTTAAATAGGCGGTAGTCATAGATGATAGCCAAATCTCGTATGAAATCCCTTACAACGACTTTTACCGACCGAGAGAGCCCCTCCTTGTGTCGTAGATTCCTCTCCCTCCAAAGATGTCATATAAATATTGCAAGTGTATTCCAATGTAGTTCCCAGCATGGTGCTAACCTCCTGAATTTGGATATCCCTTCCATGATATCACCGACCCTTATATCTCTTTGTTTTATCTCTGTGATACCCATAAGCTTCCATAGAGCATAATCTGTCAAACTTGTAAATTCGTTTTAAAGAGTCCAACTGAAGTCGCAATTGAAGAATAGATGGGTTGTCGTTTCCTCAACTGTATCACAAAGGACACACTTTGCTGGAACCACTATCCCCCAATTCTTCAATTTATCGAATGTTTTTAGCTTACCCTATCTCAATCTCCATAAACAAAAGACCATTTTTGAGGTACGACATGTCCACACTCCTACGGTCAGAGGATCAGAGACGGCTGTCGGTGATAATTTTGCTCTTATAAGGCTCGATTTTATACTACTGCTGATTGAGCAATCCAGTCCTGCAGAATAGCATAATTTGATATCCTCTTTGGCTTTCAGAATGCTAGTCCAGATCGGGGAATCTTTAGGATGGATTTGGATTTCTGTCAACTCTCTTCCTTTGGAATAGCGTGCCCGTATCCAAACCGCCCATGGAGAACTCCCATTTCAGATTCTATATGCCCATTTGACTCTATCAACTCTTGCGAGTAGCACCGGATCCGCCAAGCCTAGACCCTTGTCCTCCTTAGCCATAATCATTCTGCTCCATGCCATACCTTTAGAATCTCCTCATATAAATCGATAAATGATTTGTCATGCTTTTTTGATAACCGTCATGGGAATTTTGAGACATTGAAACCAATACTGTAGCTTCCCCACTAAAATCCAATTTGCAAGTTGAACTTTTCCTCCATATGACAATGCTCTGTTTTCCACTTTTGGAGATACGAATTTAATTGATCAATTAGCGGGGCACAATCCGCACCTTTGATATCTCTCCCAACTAGAGGCACACCTAGATATTTAAGCGGTAAAAGGCTTTCCTGAAACCCCATCAACTATAGTAGGTCATCCTTGATCTGATCACATGAGCTGAAGAATATCATCGAACTCTTGGAACAATTAATTTCCAGTCCTGAATTTTTTGTAAAATCATCCAGCACTGCCTTAATTGCCCTCAGAGATTTAGGGTTAGCCTTTGCAAAGCAAAGCACATCGTCAGCGAAAATGAGGTGTGTTGGAGAGATCGCTCCCCCCATAACGAAGGTATCCAATTCTCCACATTTTTCGACAAGATGCATTGACTGCGAAAGGTTCTCCATAACTAAATTGAAGAGGATCGGCGAAAGTGGATCTCCTTGCCGAATTCCTCTTCCACTGCCAAATAGAGCCGAAGGCTCTTCCTCTATGAGGATGGAAAAAGTCGCGATCGAGATACACTGAGTGATGAGTATGACCAATGCCTCTGAGAATCCCATACTGACCAGAGTAATACGAATCGCTTCCCAGCTAATTGAATCAAATGCTTTAGTAATATCAAGGCTTATACAAACTCGTCTAGTCGTTGCCTTCTGATTGAAACCTCTTAATAATTCCTCCGCTAGGAGGACATTATCAGAAATAATTCTACCCTTTGTGAAAGCCGCTTGATTGCCTGAGAGTAGCTCTGGAGTTATAAGCCCAATCCTATTAGCCAATAACTTTGATATGATCTTATAAATTGTGTTTACCCCAGAGATGGATGGGTCTATAATCTCGAATATGCGAGGCCTCTGAAAATTTAGGAATGATAGTGATGAATGTATAATTGATGTGCTTTAAAGAACCTCGTCCGTCGAAGAAATCCTCTATAAGTTCCATCACATCTCTCTTAATAAGTCCACAGTATCGTTTGAAAAATCCCGTCGTAAACCCATCGGGGTCCTGGGGCTTTTTCCGGACACAAGCTAGAGATCACTTCCCACACCTCCTTCTCCACTGGCCTCCGCGCTATCCAATGATTCATCTCTTCTGCCACTAATTTCGGGAACCATCTCAGAGGGTTATCGATGCTACTGTTCGAATGATGTCTTTCACGAAACAATTCTTTAAAATAAGCGACTCCTTCCTTCTCCAGTTGGTCCCTTGTTACTAGTGGATTCCCTTGATCATCTAAATTGCACAACATAGAATTCCTTAGGCTCCGGTCCTTGGTTTTTTGGCTAAAAAATCTAGTGTTAGAATCACCCAGCTTCAGCCAATTCACTCTTGAACGTTGCCTATGCTCTAGTTCCTCCCTTTCAAGCAGATTCCGAAGTGTTAATTTCTCATCAACCAGCTTTTGTTGTAGCTCATGACTATTTAGATCTTCCGTTAAGCTTAATACACTCCCCCTATTGATTTTCTGATAGATTCGATCCCCTGTAGCCATAATTTGGTAGAAGATTTTACTAAACGCAGTTTAGAGTTGAAGGTAAACATAGCGGTACCCTGCAGATTTGGTTTCCAATATTTTTTGACTAACTCCAGATATCCTTCCTGTCCCATCCATGTGTTGACAAAACGAAAGGGCCTCTTGGCTTTAGAAATTTGATGAAAGGTAACCTCCAAACCATGGTGGTCGCTAGACCCCGCAGTGTAGAGATTACAGATTAAGTTGGGCCAGAGGGTTCTCTAGTTCTCATTGATTAGGGCTCTATCAATCCGGCTCTCGCATCTATTACTTCCAACTGCACCATTGCTCCAAGTAAAAAATCCTCTTTTTATAGGCATTTCAGTAGTGTATGTACTATCTTTCATCGATCGGAATTCAGCCAGCCCCACGTCAGAATAATCACCTTGTCCTCTCCTTTCGGTGGCACAGATAACCTCATTAAAATCATCTAATATTACCCATTTTTCATGGTGGACTGTCGGGTAAATTTTAATTAGATCCTCCCAGAGCGACCTTCTTTCTGCAGGCGTATTTCGATCGTAGACAAACGAGATGTATAAGGATAGTCCAGCGTTATTGGTAAACTTGAAATGCATTAGTTGTTTAGTTACAACTAATGGGCTTCCTGACCAGATCATTGGATTTCAGAAAATCCATATCGAATCACCTTTATCGGGTTCCCATGCATTAAAATTTGATAAGTGAGCCCATGTATAATTGAAAAATTCAACTGCTTTCCCTTGATTGCTTCTCCTGACTCGTGTCTCCAGGATTCCAACAATTTCCAATCCTTTTCTAGCCATTAGTGACAAAACCTCCCTTTTCTTTTTCTTTCCATTAAACCCCCTCACATTCCACACGAAAAGTGCCATCTCGGTTCTTAGACAGCCATGGTGGAAGTCAAGAGGATTTAATGACCAGCAGCGCCGGCTCGAGGAGCCTCTTGCGCTGCCCGTGAAATTAAGAATTGAGTGATTTGGTGTTTCCATACTAGCCCTGGATTTGGATTTGGGTTGTCAATCGTCATGATCGCGGGAATTGGGATCCCATCCACATTGACAACTATTGATGAAGGTGAGCAAGCCTGTTGATGCGAGTCTTGTGGACTTAGACCCTGTGGACTGGCGTTCAAATCTATGTCCCTAGTTTGGTTCACAAGTTGATTCAATAATCTTAATGCCGAATCCACTGAACTATCTGAGCCCTCCTCTTCTTCATCCAAAGTATTCATGATCGGAACGTTGACTTCCACTGTATGCGCTACGACCTCCTCAGTAGATTTCATTCTTCTCTCCTTCCTCTACTGCTTCTGCATTCTTCTTATTCGAGCAGCCCTTCTCTTTTGTGTCCTCGTAGCCCTCTGTGTTTCTGATTCTGAATTTCCTTCCTGTTCAGGGACTTTAGGGGATTCGCTAAAAGTAATTCTCCTTCTACGAGTGTTAACGCTCGCTGTTGAGATACTTGGTGGTGGGTTAGAGAAATCGGGTTCTTGTTTAATGGTAGCATCCACTATCAAGGGTGTTCGGAGACAAGCTTCGATTGTATGACCGTATCCCTCACACCATTTACACGAAGGGGGAACGGATGGATATCTCACTGCAATTTCCTCCGTCACTTGACCGTTCTGCCCATTTATTATTATTTTCGTACTTCCGAGAAATTTAAAGGCAGCATCCACTACCACACTAACTGGACAATCGTCTGATCATCTTTGATCGCAAATCTGCCATTTAAAGGTGTGCCTAGGGTGCTAGCAATTCTAGCAATGATTTCCGCGTTCCAGAATTTTTCATTCAGCGCAGGTAGAGTAACCCATATCGGGATCGTCGATAAAGCCTCAGTTCTGAAATCCAGTGATGGTTTCCATTCTCGTGCTAACATAATCTCCGATTCCATCTAGAGACATTCCTCCCTAAGAACTTTCTCATAATCTTTTTCATTCTGAATCGTAACTTTAAACCCGATCCCTTCCAGTACCACCACTTTGTAATCTCTAGTCTCTTTCAATCTCCATTTTTTTGTTATGAAATCCTTCAATTTGATAAGCGAAGGACTTATTCCTAACACCCTCAATACAATTATAAATTTCTTCATAACCTCCTCCAGTTGTGATTCTTCAATTCTCGCATGAGGTTGGTTGTTGATGAGTGTAGGTTGGATGAAGCTTAAATTCCTTATTGGTCTGTGATTAGCGATTGGAACCCATGTATAAACTTGGTCCCTTGCGTTCATCATAACTAGAAAAGATAAATTCCAACGGTAGTAGGAGCACGTTTCCAATGTGTTGCTCCCTCCCTAGCCTCTCTACCGACACCCCGCTACTCAAGCACTCCTTAAAAAGAAGCACCCGCAGAACTGACGAATGACGACGATTAACTAGAGAAAGCCGATCGAAGATCGCTAACGCTCATTTCTCCGTCGACCTATTTTTTAGGGGCAACGTCTTATATCTTGATCGGTCACTCCACTCTATCTTTCCTGTTATCACCCTATTACCCAAGAACCCCACGCAAAACGCGGGACGCCCCCAGAACTGACGAATGACAGAGGTTAGATAGAGATGAGCACCAGAGATCGCAAAACGCTCATCTCTCTAATGTTTATCAGATAGCTCCAATCAAAGACAGTGAAGATCACCAAAAATCGTTTACAAAAAACTATCGTGGAAATGAATTCTTCCCAAAAAGCGTTACAAGCGTGGATTTCCAACCCAAGTATCAAAACCCAATAGCCAAATTCTTTCTTCTTCCTCTTTTTAAAAAATAAAAATAAAAATAAGCGAAGGCCAATTACACTTTCACTCGCCCTCACCACAATCCCCGATTAAGCCACAACAATCGCCGACTCAACACCCTCTTACACTCGCGGACTCAAAATTAGGGAATCCCTTGTGGAATCGACCCTAATCCCTCGTGACGGAGGGTACCAATCGTCGATCACACTCACCGTAGCAACGCTAACGGAGTCGCGATATGAGTGTGTCGTAGGATTGGAACAGTGACCTAATCGGAATTGGAAGGAGGATTCGCTCCACTCTCCCGCTCACGGAAGGGCTCACTTTGCGATCGCTTGCAGTACACAAGCGCTCGCCAGAGCTCTCTCTCGTTCACGCAGGCGGATGGGTATGCGATTACTTCGGTTCCACTTCAGTTGCCGAATCTGGATCGGGCAGATGGGGATGTGCTCGCTCTCACAAACGGAAGCGTGCTCGCTCACGCCGACGGAGGACTCGCTGACGTGCTCACCCACGTGTTCAAATCGTACTCGCTCTCGTGAAGACGGAGGTCAACGAACAAAAGGAGTCGTGCTGGACTCGCGGTCTCGCACACGGAGGCGTGCTCGCACTCGCATATGGAGGCGTGCTCACTCTCACACACGGAGGACTCGCAGCCTGCTCGCGTTCTGGACAGTCTCGGCTTCCTTTGTTGGAGCATTTAAATCTGAATTAATTAATTATCAATTCGAATATATTATTTCTTACGGGTCTTGTCTTTTCACCATGACATTCTGCACACGTCGGTCGATGCCTAGTCTCCGCATGTCAGATCAACTTTACTAATAACTCCCTCTGCAACTTTTTGAATTAGTTTAATCGGTGTGAAAAGTTTGACGTCCACAAGATAAGACATTCTAGATTTTTTCCGGCGGGTAATGGTTTCAAATTAATCCTCTGCAAGTGCAGGTTTGGATAGAGTTTCTTGAAAAAGAAAGTGATATCCATCTAAAATGGTTTTGCAGGTGCAGGTACAGGTGCAGTTCTGTTTCTTCTAAAAAACTGTGCTAATCTTGTAAAAACAGGGAAATGATTCGGCGCCCAATTTAGATAATTTTTACTAACCAAACTTTTCTCTTTATTTAATAATAATTAACTCTAATTAACATACTTCAAAAAATCTGACATTCTATTTAATTTTCTGTAAAAACATACTGACAACACTGTAATCTGACATTGTATCCATTTACAGGTTTACAACATACACTGTCAATCTAAATAATCAATTGTCAAAAAACTCTACATCAAATGTCAATCATCTGTGACAAGTCATATGACATGTTAATTAAATATTCGATTTGTTGTTATGACATGTAGAAAAACTATTCATAACAAGAATTTATATTCCAAAAAAGTTAAAAATAAATGGATAAGACTTGCATCGATAATATTTGTTTTGAGTAAATCGTACGATCAAGATTTCTTTTTAGTAAATGACACGGATTGGGGTGTTAACCTCGAGAGAAGGAAATTGCATGGAACACCAGGTATGGAAAATTTACATTTAAACAGAAATACAATTTGAAATAGATATATATACGAGGGAGCAGTAAGTTCTAAGTTGCTTTTCTATAAATAGGGTTGTGTTCTACCTCTCTTTCTATAATCATCTCTTGCGTTCTACCTCTCTTCTTCATGGTTCGCAAACTCCAAACCGGTGGCTGCTCTACCAACGGAGATGAGGAAATACGTCGAACTCAAAGACGTATTCTTCGAGAACTAGAGATCATCGATCTCACGTATGACGACGACGACGTCTTCGAAACCCCTCCGACGACGAGGCGTCGGTTGAACCCTCCCACTCCATCGGTCCCGATGGAGTACGAGGCTCTGTCTCTTGCATAACCGGGGAGCCAACGTAACCGTGTTCGTCCAACACCTCGCCGTCTTCGATCTACTCCTTCCCTGCCTCCGCCACCGCCTGCACCTGCACCAGTTATTCCGGAGTATGTTTCTGAGCCACCATTGCAGAATAACAACGGCGTGGTGGTATGTCCTCAATGCGGATACCTGTTCATCGCCTTCCTCTACACAACAGCGTCAAGTCTACTGAAACTGATCCAGTTGAGCCGTTGAACTTCGACTGGCTGAACGACGTGGAGCTTGGAGACCCGTAGTTACGACGGAAGCAGCGGTAGGTGGACACAAAGTGGATTGTGATGTTAGGGTTAGATAAGTTAGCTTTTCGGGGATGTTTTAACAGTGAATGTTTTGGGTTTTAACAGTACATCCTCGGATGTTTTGGGTTTTAACAGTGTATATTCGATCAATAGTAGTCGGATGTTTTCAGTATATTTCGTTTGTCGAATAGTTGGATATTATCTATTATCTTTGTCACTTTTAAATATGTTATCTTTGCTATCTATTATCCTTTGCTATCTTCTATTTGCGTCTCAAGTTTTAGTAAAGACTATGAAGCCTGTAATAATGTTACAGGCTCATTGGCTCATTACAGACTATCCAGACTTCGTAGTTTAATATTCTGAATCTATATTCTCGATCTTCTCTCAGTCGACGATCTTCTCTCATTACACTCCATCTCCTCGATCTTTTATCGTAGTTTAATATTCTGATACACTCCAACTTCCGTATACTCGATCTTCTCGATCTTCTATATACTCGATCTTCAGTATACTCGACTATGGTTTCTTACGGTAAGTTTCGAGAGGGTTTATGTAAGTTTCTTCTCTATCTTCAGTATACTCGACTGTTTCGAGAGGGTTAGGGTTCTTCTCTATCTTCAGTTTCGAGAGGGTTTATGTAAGTCGACGATCTTCAGTATACTCGACTGTGGGTTTTTTTGGATGAAGACTGTGGGTTTTTATGGATGATGACCGGTGCAAATCGCTGGTCTCCATATGTCAGGCAAAGCTCTGAGCTGGATCAGAGGAATGATACGAAACAGACTAATATCAACTTGGGCAAAATTTGTGGAGGATTTACGCGAGCGATTCGGAATGGCCAAGTATGAAAATAAATTAGAAGAGTTGACTCGCCTCCAGCAAACATCGACACTAGCTGTCTATCTGGAGAAATTTGAGGAGTTGTTGAACGACGTGGAGGAGCAACCGGAGCAGCCCCTAATAACTTACTTTGTAGGAGGACTGAAGCCAGAGCTCAAAAGTGAATTGAAGATCTTGAAACCGACCTCGTTGAGGCAGGCATTTTCCGCAGCCAAAGTTTATGAGGCTCACCCAAGGCGGTAACACCTATCATGGCATACACCTTTCCGACCAGGGGCGGCATCGTCAAGTTCGGGCTCTTTATTCAAAACACCACCCGACACTTCCCGAGCATTGCCTATTATAAGGAAGACCTTAACGGTTGAGGAGCGGCGGATACGCACGGCGAAAGGCCTATGCTTCAACTGCGATGAAGCCTACACCCCCGGCCACCGTTGCAAAGGGCGATTATTTCGAATGGATATGGACCAGGGCTGCTTGGTCGAAATGTGGGACGAACAGCCCGAGGAAGAGCAAGCTGAGCCGGTGATGGGAGAAGAAGGAGCGACAGAAATCAGTCTCCAAGCTCTGTCAGGCACCTTCAATCCGAGGACGCTAAGACTGCGGGGATCGGTCTGGGGAAGAGAACTATCTGTGCTAATCGATAGTGGATCGACGCACAATTTTATCCAGGACTCGGTGGCTTATAAATTGGGAGTGGGGCTTCAATCTCTACAAGAATTTAAGGTGTTTATCGGAAGCGGAGAATACTTGGTGTGTCGGGAGGTAGTTCGACAAGTGCCACTGACTATACAAGACATAACATTGAATGAAGACTTATATGTGCTTTCAATAGAGGGAGCCAACATTGTACTTGGTATACAATGGTTGGAAACCTTGGGAGCCGTTACCTGTGACTACAAGAAATTATCTATGGAATTCAAACACAAGGGTAAGAAAATCATTTTTCAGGGAAACTTTCCATCCCAACCATCCAACAGTAGCCTCAAAAGTCTCATGGGCCGGGAGGAAATAGCATATTTCTGCCAGCTTCGGGCTGAGCCCAATGAAGAACCAAGAGAACAAGCTCCGTGGACGGAACTGCAAAATATCTTCCAAAAATTTCCAATGCAAGAGCCAACAAAACTTCCACCATTGAGACCATTCAATCATCACATTGTGTTGAACCCGGGGACCAAACCGATTAACATTCACCTGTATAGATACCCGCATTTTCAAAAGTCAGAAATTGAAAGATTAACCAAAGAAATGCTGGGCCAAGGATTAATATGTCATAGTACAAACCCATTTTCATCACCAGTTTTATTATTCCGGAAAAAAGACGGCACCTGGAGATTTTGTGTAGATTATCGGGCATTAAACTCAACCACTATTCGAGACCGTTTCCCGATACCAATAATGAACTAGCTCCTAGATGAATTGAACGGAGCAACTACTTTTTTTAAGCTTGACTTGAGGGCCGGATACCACCAGATAAGAATCGTAGAGAAAGACATAGAGAAAACAGCATTCCGGACACACCATGGCCATTACGAATTCTTCGTAATGCCCTTTGGGCTCACTAACGCCCCCTCAACCTTTCAAACTACCATGAACCATCTATTACAAGATTTATTACGAAAATATGTTATCGTATTTTTTGACGATATTTTGATATACAGCTAGCTCTTCACAGGAACACACCTCAAACATTTGGAATATGTGTTGGAGCTACTACAACAAAATTCTTTCTATATAAGAGAAAGCAACTGTTCCTTTGGAGTCTCCAGTTTAATATACTTGGAACATATAATTTCAGCCGTCGGAGTGCAACCCGATCCTGAAAAGATTGAAGCAGTCAAGGCTTGGCCCCAACCTAAGACTGTGAGACAAGTTAGGGCTTTTCTGGGCCTAACCGGGTACTACCGAAGGTTCATGGAGAAATACGCCCAAGTAGCCGCCCCGTTAACAGATCTACTACGAAAAGATAATTTCCATTGGGACGAGACCACACAGACACCTTTTAATAATCTCAAAGAAAGACTAGTCACGACGCCAGTATTAATCTACCCTAATATTTCTCTGCCATTTGTCATTGAAACAGATGCATGCGACGTGGGCGTAGGAGCCATTCTAATGCAGAAGGAGCATCCAATCGCGTATTATAGTAAAAAGTTATCTCCTCTACGACAAAGGGCCTCAACTTACGCCAAGGAGTTATGGGCCATTACAGATGTCGTACAAAAATGGAGACACTAACTGTGGGGCAACGAATTTACTATCTGTACTGATCACCGGAGCCTCAAAAATTTGCTAGCCCAAAAATCCAAAGCCCGAAACAACAATTCTTTTTGACAAAATTGCTAGGGTATCGGTTCAATATTGAATATAAAAGAGAAAATAGTGCGGTTGATGCCCTTTCCCGCATCCCGGAAAAAGAAGAGATAACCAGTCAGCTGCGTGCCATGTCAGCTGTGAACATGCCCGTGTGGGTGGATAAATTGAAAGAGGAGTCCAAGACGGATCCATGGTTAATCAAAACAACAAATTGAAGCCCAATCAGCTAGGTCCGATTTCCAACTAAAAGATGGAATAATTTTCTTTAAAAATAGATTTTTTCTTGGACCAACATCATATATGCGGAGCGTGGTGATGAAAGAGTTGCATGAGTCTCGAGTCGGGGGACACTTTGGGGTATATCGCACATTGGCTCGTATCCAACTCCGATTTTTTTGGGTGGAGATGACCAAGGACATCAAGGAGTTCATCTCACAATGCTGGGTATGCCAACAAGTCAAGGTGCCAACCACTAAACCTAGTGGTCTGTTACAACCGTTACCGATACCGACCACCATCTGGGAAGACATCGGTATGGATTTCGTCACCGGCTTACCCACGGTAGGAGGGAAATCTGTTATTATTGTTATCGTCGACTGCCTGACCAAATATTGCCACCTAGGCGCACTTCCGGCCAGCTACACAACTACCTCTGTGGCCGAGTATTTTGTGAACCTAATCGTCCGACTCCATGGCCTACCAAAGACTATCACATCCGACCGTGATAAAATTTTCATAAGTCGTTTCTGGAAAGAACTCTTCGATCGCAGTGGTACCACTTTAAAGATGTCGTCGGCATACCACCCCGAGACCGACGGGCAAACCGAGATCACCAATAAAACGATTGAACAATATTTGAGGCGGGCAGCTGTCCACCAAAGTCCCCGATCATGGCCAGACGTACTCCCTTGGGCTGAGCTTTGGTACAATAGCTCGTACCATCATAGTATTAAGACAACCCCATTCCAGGCGGCATATGGGAGGACATCACAAGAGATTATTGACTATAGACCAGATGACTCCATGGTAGAGGCGGTGGACATCGTACTCAATGAAAGAAAAAGAATGTTGGATGAACTAAAGCATAACCTCTGGTCTGCTCAGGAGAGAATGAAGAAATATGGCTGATTTGAAACGAAAACCCTATGAGTTCAATGAAGGTGAGTGGGTGTGGCTTAAGTTACAACCAAATAGACAACATTCTGTGGATCGCCGGCGATGCCAAAACCTATTGGTTAAATTTTATGGTCCGTTCATTATATCAAAGAAAATCAGCTCTGTCGCCTACCGGCTAAAGCTACCCGTCGACTGTAAGATTTTCCCCATTTTTCACATCGCTCTGCTCAAACGATTTACAAGGGATAACCCCGATCAAGAGGCAATCACTCTGCCATCCCGTTATCATTCGATCTCCGCAAGATTACGACATACCATTTAATTAACCGGAAGGGAAGGAAGGTGGGACAAGTATTAATTGACTGATTGAGTTTAGGTCCCGACGAGAAAACATGGGAGAATATCAGCGCTATAGCTCGGCTCGTACCCTCCTCTAACCTTGAGGCCAAGGTAAATTCGGATGGAGTAAGGGATGTAACAGGAGATTTGGACCTAAATGAAGTTATTAGCCGACTGAAGGATGAATTAGAAATTGTCGAAGCCTCTGAGGAAGTAACGACCGACCCTGCAATAACCACGACCAGTGACCCACCCACGACGAACGGACATCAACCCACCAACCCACCAGATCGGTCAGGAACAGGCGGAATGTGCGCAATATGGATTATGTGTACTATTAGCATTAAAGTGACTTTGCCACAGAGAATATTCCTCATCTTCTTTAGGAGGAAAGTAGTGGGTTGTTGTAGAACGATGCTTGATTATTGCTTTAAATAAGAGAATGGAAAAATGGCTGGCTCTACATCCAGAAATTAAACAACTCCAAAATCTTCTTCCTCCGGCTCCATCGGGAGAAAAATCTTTTCCACACCCCCGGTTCCTTCGGGAGAACTCTGTCCTCTACCTCCGTCCACATCCAGATAGCTTATTCCTCGTCGTAATTACATGAATTATCTCAATTCTCAAAGATAATAAATATTAAAAATCTTCTTAAGTTTTATTATAATAATAATTATTCTTGACACACTATATAAATCTTAATTAACAATTTGAACATATGCCATCCAAATCTACACATTGTCCAGGTGGGCATCCACATTTTTGAGGGTCGCAATCATTGCCACAGTTATTGCAATCTCCGTCGTCCTTTATATCGACCAACATTCTAGTTTCCTTTGTTGTGCATGGTGGGATGACATCTTTCTTTTCTGGAATGCTTTTCGTTCCCGGATTGCATTCCCATGGATCTATAGCGCATGGAGGGATGTCAACTTTCTTTTCTGGAACGGTGGGTGGAAACTTATGGCATACATCATATGGATCAGCTGGATATACTGGAGAAGGAAAAGATGGAATGATGGGATTATTTCCTGATTGAATTTCTTCAATTGTAGAAACAAGTGGAGGATTTTCTATTGCTTTTGCTAAAGAATTAGCAAGAACAGTACTAAGTACAAACACTGCAAAGTAGAAATACTTGGTTTGATTTGTTGCCATATTTTGAGATTCGGATTGAGTTTTTCTTCTTCTTCTTCTTATGAAAATGGTGATATGTGTTGGGGTATATATATATAGGTGTGCATGTGTATCCTCTATTATTATTTTGTGATTTTATTCTAAAAATTGACTGCAAAATGATTTCATAAATTAATTGATAGATTCTTTTTATAAATTAAAATGCTAAATTTAGAATTTTGAATGAGGGAATATATGAGATAATAAATTAATAAATCTAGAAATTTGATTGTAAGATAATTGGAAATACCAATTATTAATATTTAAAATGATATTAAATGTTCATTAAAAATCTGAGAATTTGTTGGTATCATGACCCGTTCAACGGACCACAGACCAAACAGACCACGGGTCGGGGCCAAGGAAGGCTCAAGAGCCCCAAAATGAATCCTATAAATACTTCATCCGGTTCAACAAGGGTCGGAGAGGGCTGGAAAATAGAGAGAACACACTAGAGAGGGAGTTGCGTGCGTGTGTGAATGATCGTAAAGGTTGATAATAAGATTAAAACAAAACAAAAAATCAATCAAACATGTGCAACTCAACTAGTGGCAGTATTTACTCTGAATCAACCCTATCTATGTCTTAATTTGAATTCCCTTGAAATAGAAATCAATACATGAATTGATTTCTTTGAATTACTTTGGGTATATAAGCAATTCAGTATCTGAATTATTACCCCAATGTATTAAAAAAAACAGATTCCTATAATAATCATCAATCAAATATAAGAAGAAAGAATGAAACAAGAAAAGAAACAAAAAAAAATGTTTTAATTTCACAGAGTAAATTCTATTTTCAGCTTCCTCCAAAGATTAAGAAAAATATCATAGGTTACGGTCTTCGTAAATAAGTCTGCAATTTGTTGTGAAGAGCTAATATGCTTTATTTTTAATATTCATCTTTCTACCAATTCTCCAACAAAATGGATATCAGTTTCAATGTGTTTAAAGTATTTTTTAATAACAGGATTTTTGGCCATAAATATGGCTGACTTGTTGTCACTATATATAGTTGGGATATATTTTATTTTATGTTCTAGATCTCTATCGATAAAATGTGACCATCTCATTACAACTGCCAAAGATGTAATTAGGGCTCTATATTCAGATTCCGTAATGGACCTGGCCGGAAATTGTATTTTGTTTCCTAGAGGACCAAGTTACCAAATGCAACAACCACAAAAATTGTTAAGGGTCTAAATGCAAATAACATATCCACTCAAATGTTAGTTAAGGTATATTTAATCATATTAACCTAAAGGGTTTAATATAATTAATCATCTAAAAAGTTAATATAATTTATCTAAAAAAAAGCTTAATTAACTAATGGAGTAAAAAATATTTATCTAAATAAAAAATCATATAAGAAATTCGATCTCAAGATCTATCTAATAACTTTTATCTAGTCAATCAATATACCAATCGTTCTTATTGTTATTTTTTATTGAATAAATTATATAACTATAAAGTTGAACATGGTGGGTTAATTAAATTAAATGGATTAAACCCAACTAATGGGCTAGTCGACTAGAGCCCACCACACTAGTCGATTAGGATTAGGAATGGGAAGAGGTGGAGGCAAATATATATTTTGATTAGTTGGCCCTAATCAAGTAAAAATGAAGTTTTTGAAATAATTTGAATTAAAACTTGCAATTAAGTTTCAAATTAAATTACAATTAAACTAGGAATGAATTCAAAGAAAGGAAGTTACAAAAGAAGAAAATAATTCCTTATTTACCCTAGGTGGCTTTGGAAATATAGGGACAAAAAGGTAAAATCAGTGATGGATGGGAAATCCTTGGGAAACACTATAAAAGAAAGAGGTGGGAGAAGAAATCAACGAGACCTTTGGTGCATGTTGAAAATTAAGCTAAGCTCTTGAAGATCTAGGAGAAAGAACGAGAAATTAAAAAAGAAGGTACGGATTTTTTTTTTCTCACATTTGAATTATGATCCTCGAATCCAGAAATAAAATACTATTTCATACTAGGGTTTGTATGTTAGTTTCACATAAGTTTAAAAATGTAAATGGGTGTTGATTAAACACAAAATATGAATACGTCTATGATAAAATCGATTTGGATATGTATATTTTTACTCGTTAAATAAAATCAAAATGAATTACATATTTACGAATACATAATTTAAGTGTTGTGAATGATGAAAATGATTTTAAGGTTGATGTTTGAAAATGATGTTTGAATGCATGGGGATATATTTGTGATAGAATTGTTGGGATATTTATATATTTATAGATTGGTTTTATCAAGTTTCATCTATTTATAAAGATTTATCCATTTGAATACTGGTGAAACATGTCTGAGTACGTCAGTTACTCCCAGCAACGCCCTTCAATAAAGACTAGGATTCCGTCTCTATATGCCGGACCCCCGGAAAGCTCCCACGGCGCGAAACAAAGGTCATTGTCAAATCGCTGAGTCAACCCGTAAATTGCCAATTGGACTACCAAATCGCCGAGTCAACCCGTAAATTGCCAATTGGACTAACAAATCGTCAAGTTTAGTGGTAAATCGTCGAGTTGAGGCCAAGATAATCAGTATTGGTAGGCTGCAGATCTTGCCCCTTAGAGCTCGTCGAGTTGCGCGTGGCCGTTACTCGCCGCCTTCCTGCATTATAATGGGCCATTAATGCTCGCCATTATGACCTGGGCACGATGCCCGCTGCGGAGTACGCCCCCAAAGACCCTATAAAAGGGATCCCAATGAGTCACTCCAAGGCATCAGACAAGTTCCACACCACTAAAGCAATATACGGAGAGAATCGCTGATTCCCACACCAGAATCGCTTATTCTCCTCCTACAGGATTTGACGTAGAGCGTGCGTCATGGACTTCAGAACCTCTGGCATTATCTCGCACCACCGCAAGCCCTGGTAGCATTTCCCGTGCTTCATCAAATACGATTTTGTTTTTTATGTTAAGGGTAGGTTCAACGAAATCGATTTTCTATGTTTCGTAAGATTTAAGATTTTTCTTGTTAAAATGTTGAAATTTAGTTGGACTGATTAAATGAGTATTTTAAATGTGTCCATAGGGTTTATTTAATTGAAATATATAAATCATGTAGAGCTAAATAAAAGGATATTTTACATATATCCCTTGGATTTTATATACTTAAAATAATAAATTGTTTAGTGCTAAATCAAAGTGTATTTTGCTTTTATACTTAAAATTTTAATCAGTAAAAATCGATTGGGGTTAAAGCAGTTAATTATCGTTTACATGCATTAGTTTTTTTAATGAAATATTACTATTTATAATGAGATTGAATGAGATGATTTTTTTTTTTGAATAAAAATCATGATAAATATATACCAAAAAAATGATACACCAAGTGGGAGTGAGCCCCACTGAACCTGGCCCCATATAGAGGCACGTCCGAAGGTTACAATTAACACAAATCGTAATAAAAACAAAGACAACTCACACACTTCCTAAAAAACTCAGTTGTCTAGTCTCAGGTTTTCACACACCCCTCCCTCTCATCTCGGTTTCAGAAACTCTTCAAAAAGGTTAAGATATGCTTCCACCCGCCATGTGATTGTGTCCACCCGAGGGCTCGACACTCCCACACGACCATATTGAAGACATCCTCCTTCCCCTCCTCCCCGAAAGAAGGCAAGGGTCTAAATCGTCAACAATCAACTAAGTCGACTAGTTAGACGTGGGGCAAACGTAGGGTAGCCACCGCCACCCGTCCACCCCAAAAGAGTTCCATTCCTAAGGAACGAACCCCAACCCGACTCCTCGACCCCTCCTCAGGTATCTTACCATATCCAATTTGAGATCCAGACCCACTATTAAGTAACATCCGTTGGGGGGGTATTTTGGGTACCCCCTCTATATCCCATACAACAAATTATAACATGTACTCCATAGTTGAGTTTTTAGATTTAAATCTAGATCTATCATAGACAATACGTACATCCACAGCTATACGTCGTGCCAGCTCTGGTGCTGGTAAAGATATGCTCACATGCTTCCTCTGATTACGCTCACCCCAAATTGCCCATGTGGTTGACCCAAGTATAGTCCAACACATGCCCCATGTAGGTGATCGTCGTGTTCTCGTGTCTGCCCAATCCATATATGATTCGATCCCTACATCTATCGGTGTTAAGAAATCCCCTATATGCCTACGGATCTGTCTCCATACATTTCTGGAATAACTGCACCTGAAGTATATATGGTTGAAACTCTCCGACTCTGTCATGCACAACCAGCACTATTTAGGTTGAGGGTACCCCACCCAATCAGCTTATCCTGTGCCGTGATCCTCCGAAGGCTGGCCCTCCACATCGTCATAGCATACTTGTTGACGCTCGATGCCCATATCCATGCTGCTCTGTCTTTCCTTGGTCTCCTCTCTCTGATCGTGTCTCACGCATTTCGAAATGCGAAGCCTGTGCCACTCCCTGTCCATGTGCATATGTAATCCTCCCCACAAAGTTATGCCCCTGCTTATCTTCTGCCTTTTGTCCACAATCTCTAACCATGCTGGTGAGTCAACTCCATTGCCTCTCTGGATGTCTGCAAGTCTTCTTCCTCTAACATACCTCTCGCACATCCATCTGACCCAAATAGAATCCTCTGCATTCCATATCCTCCACACTCTCTTGATCATTACTAATGTCGTAATTGTGTCCTCGAATCGTCTGAAACCAATTCTACCTTCAGCCTTTGTTAACGCCATTTGGTCCCAACTGACCTCCTTCCCGTCTCATAAGAATTTGTATGTCAGGCTCTGCAACGATCCCAGCACCTCACTCGGTAACCTGCAGGTCAAACACCAAAATATAAGATTACCGGCTATGCTCCAATGAAATAACTGCAGTCTCCTGCATGTGACAGAAGGCGGACCTTCCATTTTACCACCATGGAAGTGGTCACCTCTATCAATATACAATAATCCCTCGGCCTGAGGATTGTTGGGCTTAGTGGGAGACCAAGGTATCTCGTGGAGAATTGTCCTATCGGCATTCCAAGTATCCCTGCGGTTGCGAAATCTGGGGGTCCCATGTGAAAAGAACACTTCGCTTTTCACCATGTTCACTTTTGGTCATGTACATGTAACAAACATACATTCATCACAGATAAAAGCGACTTCTTTTTGGCCTTACAGAAGATCATTAGGTCGTCAGCATAAATGAAGTATGACACAGATAGTGTTCCTTGGATCACGTATCTCTGAATTTCCTTCCTATCTATACTCTCCTCGATGGCTTCCGAGAAATTCTCCATGAGTAGAGTGAAGAGATAGGGGGATAGTGGATACCCTTGTCTCAGCCCTCTACCACTACGGAAGACTCTCGTGGGGACTCCATCAACTAAAACTAAAAAAGATGCCGACTTTACCATTCTCATTACTAGTTTAACCCACTCCCCACTGAATCCAAAGTTCTTTAGTGTACTTCTCAGTGTCCTTCAATCCACTGTATTACATGCCTTTGAAATGCCAACCTTGATGCATGCTTGGGCTGCCTAGGCAGTCTGTCCAAACCCAATTATCATCTCAGTCGCTAAAGCATAATTATCCCCTATTAGACGTACTTTCAAAAAGACAGTCTGGTTCGGGGCAATTATTCTCTGTACTACTGACAACAATCTTGCTATGATGATTTTCGATAACACCTTGTAGGTGGTGTTGACACGCGATATCAGTCTGAAATCCGTCAAATCTGATGCATTTGCCTTCTTTGGTATCAACGTCACAAAGGTGTTGTTGACCTCCAATAGAACGTTTCCCCCCGCAAAGATGGATTGAATGGCATGCACAAGATCTGGGGCTATGACTTCCCATGATTCCTGAAAGAACTTAGCGTTGAAACCATCCGGCCTCGGACTTTTGTTCAGGTTCAAGTGGAATACCATATCTTTTATCTCTTGGTACTCTGGCATTCTCATAAGATCCAGATTATCTCCCGACGTGACATGTCTCTTAAAAGCTTTCCTCGGCCTAATCATACCGTCCCTTCTGTCCCTGAATAGTTTGGAGAAATATGCCACACATTTCTCCTCCATATCTATCCTTGAAACCATCATTTTCCCATCCCTTCCTATGAGTTTATAGAGCGAATTATGCGATTGTCTTTCCCTAGTCATAGCCGCAAAGAATTTCGTGTTTTTATCCCCTAGCTTTAACCATTGCACTCTACTCCGTTGTCTCATATTCTCCTCCTCCGTTTTAAACAAGCATCTTAGTCTGTCTTGACATTCCCGTATTCATACCTGGATCCTCTCATTTTAGGAGTCTAAACGAAGATCTCCTTCTTCCTTGGCGAGATGGCTTGAGCTTTATCTAGGTCTTTATTCCTGTTAAGCTTTCGTGCCCAAGGTTTTAGCCCTCTCTTCACCGCCTTAAGTCTCTGGGTGAATCTGTACATGGCGTTTCCATGTACTCTCTTCTTTCAACCCCGTGCTACAACATCAGCATATCCCGATGCCCTGATCCATGAATTTGTGAACCTAAAAGATTTAACCCTCTTTTCAAATTCCCTCAGTTCCATATGCATGTACGTATGGTCAGATGTGCCCATAGAGTGGTACTCCACTTTTCGGAGTGGCCACCATTCTAACCATGCTTCATTTCCAAAACCCCTATCCAATCAACTTGCCCTTCTATTTTCACCTATCCTATCATTGTTCCAGGTTAGGGTGCCCCCTACAGAAGGGATCTCTCTCAACTGGGTGGTCGCCTTTTTTTTAAATTTATGTTAGTAGTAAAATTGAATTTTTTTAAAAAAATTAACGAAATATGTAAGCGACCAACAGATTGGTTGCATTTTAATTTTTTTTATTAAAAAAGAGTTAGGCGACCAAATTGTTGGTCGCTTTCATCTTCAAATTGGCGACCAACTTCGGAGTTGGTCGCCTATAGTGTAAAGCGACCAACTTCGCGACCAACTTCAAAAGTGGTCTCAAAAAGTCAACTATAAGCGACCAAACTGTTGGTCGCTTTCATTTTCAAATTGGCGACCAACTTCAGAGTTGGTCGCGAAGTTGGTCGTCTATAGTGTAAATCGACCAACTTTACGACTAACTTCAAAAGTGGTCTGAAAAAGTTAACTATAAGCGACCAAACTGTTGGTCGCTTTCATCTTCAAATTGGCGACCAACTTCGGAGTTGGTAACGAAGTTGGTCGCCTATAGTGTAAAGCGACCAACTTCGCGACCAATTTCAAAAGTGGTCTCAAAATATCAACTATAAGTGTCCATCCTCGAAGTTGATCGCTAGAGTTGGTCAGAAAAAACCTTCTTTCTTGTAGTGATATCCGTCTCGAACTCCTCGATCCGAGCCCACCTCTGATTCGCCCCTTCCCTCTCCTCCATTCGAAGGACTTCATTGAAATCCCCTATCACTAACCATGGTTCATTCCGGACTATCTCCACGAGCTCTGATAGTCCTTCCCATAACTTCCTTCTCCTAGCTGGGGATGATCTGGCACACACCATGGTGATGTACACCTTCATTCCCTCTTTAGCATGGATGTGCATAAATTTCTTATGGCATTTTATCACCTCTACATCCCATATATCTCTTTTCCATCCCACCCAAATGCTATCTACACACCCTAAGACTTTGGAATTGTTTGACACGCTCCATCCTGGTCCTAAGAATCTAGACCGACGGTCGAACTTATTCCTATTAATCTTAGTTTCAATCAGACCGAAAAGGTCGGTCTTGAGATTCTTTAATTTCTTTTTAATCTCTTCTCTCTTTCCCAAATCATTCATCCCTTTCATATTTCAACACGTTATCGACATAATTAATATAACTATTGGTTTGGGGCACTCCGATACCCCTGCTTCCTCTTCATTATCCTCCTGGACCTTCTAGCTGGTATTGCTTCTACCCCACTCATATTTAGGAGATTTAACTCATTTAATATTTTATTTAAACTATTGCTTGAATAAATTAAATTCATACCGTCGTCCCTTATGTGGGTGGAATCCTCGCCGTCTGGCACCTCCGACCTTACCTCGTTCACATGGTCACTCCTACCCCCTTCCATCTCCTCTTCCCCCGTCTTATATATATTCTTGCTCGGATACATAATCGGTCTCCTCATTGTCTATCTCCTCATGTTCTCTTACATTGTATGTTCTCTCATCCTTATCGCACTCTTCGAACTCGCTTCCTTTCTCCTCTTCTCCCTTTCCATCCTCCATCTCTTGCGACCAGTTGTTACCCATATTTTGGTGAATGTCGTTATCGCTCATACCACCGTCTTTGTCCACCACAACTTTCCCCATTTCCTTCGTCGGCCTCGTCTCGGAGAGTCGACACTCCCCCATACCTTCCAGTTCAAATCCCGGCGATGCAATGTAGGAGTGACCCGCTCGCCGACGCTCGCCCCCATCGGTGACCTCTACCTCTCTTCCCCTCCTTGTTAATTTAATCGGATCTCCCATTTGGGTATCGGGTCCCCCCTCTTTCACACTCAATTGGATAATTGGACTTCCCCTCTTACTGATCGCTTAATCTGGATCCGTGATTTGAATATTGGGTTTGCTCCTTCTCCTTTTTTTCCTTCCCCTCTTCCTTGATTTAATCGGATAACCGGATACCCGTATCCAATAACCCAACACCCTTTTCACCAAATCCTCAATTTTCCCCACCACCTTATCCATCTCACCTGTTGAGTCTCGTTGGGCGACCCGCCCCAACACCTCTCCCATCTTCTTCACTAACCCCATGTGCTTGTCCACTTCATTTAGCCCCGCTTCCTCACTCCCATCGTCTTCACCCTCTATCACCGTCCCTGCTGGTTCCAACATCTCCTCCGACGATCGTCGATCCATCTTGCAGTCTGTCTTGATGTGCCCAAACCTTCAACAATTGACGCAGCGAGGTGGTGGGAACCTGTTTATTATGTCCACCGTGATATTTGTCTCTACTCCAACCTCGTTGACCATGGTGAAACCCATCATGCTAAGGAAGTCTGATGAGCCTTTCATCATCACTTTCAACCTCGCCACCTCTGTCAATGGCCCTTGTGCGGTCAGTCCATCCATCTCTAGTGGCACTCCTAGCCTGCTGCCAATTGAGCTGAAAATCGCCCCATCCCACATCGTCGACGGGAACTCCGGCAAAACCACCCAAATTGGTAATTCGTCAAAATCCTCCTTCTCCAAGTGTATTCCACTACTCCAGCTCCTCACTACCGTATAGCCCCCACCACTATAAAAAATAAGACCTTGTATAGCGGTCTTTAGATGGAGGATTTCCGCCATCTAAAGTGATAGCCGGCGTTTGAATCATTGTATTTTAAAATAGAATACGATTTTTGAAAATGTGATTTTGAAATTGAAATCGATATTTTTTATTAAAAAGAAACTAAATTACAGAATCGTTAAACATTCGAAGTTTAAATAAGGAAATACAAGTTAAGTAATCAACACTCGTCAGAAATCGAGTCGTCTGAATCAGAATCCGAAGTATCTGATTCTAATATAGACGGTATGCCAGACTTCGAAGTGGAACCCATGTTCGTCATGTCGATGCCGGAAGTCTTCAAAACTTTATTGACCTTTTAAAAATAAGATTTCATAGAATTAAACCTCTTCTTGTATTTGAACCTTTTCTTTTTGAAATAAGATTTCATAAAATTATTTAATTAATTATTAAATAAATAATTATTTAAATAATCATTCATTTTTAAATAAATAATACTTTTATTAATTATCAAATTTAATTTCATGGCAAATTTATAATTATTATTTCAATTTAAAATAACTCAATTTAATAATTATTAATTAAGATTTCTATAATTTCATTCAAATTAATAATTTTATTTAAATTAATTAAATTATATTACAATTAATTAAATAATTTTAAAATAAAATAAAATAATTTTTAATTTAATTTCACCAAATTTATTTCATGCTAATTTATTTCATGCAAATTATATAAATTTATTTCATACAAATTAAATAATATTTCATTTTAATTTAAACAAATTTATTCCATGCAAATAATTCATTAATAATTTATTTAATGCAAATTAAAAATATTTTTAATTTTTACCGATCAATAGACTTTACTTCCATCCGAGAATTCACAATTTTTTGATTTCCAAAAACCTACAACAACACAATAAATATTTTTAACATTATTTTAATTATTTATAAAGAATAAATTAAATAATTAATTAGAACATTTTTAAAATTATTTAAAAACAGAAAATAAATAATTATATAATTAATTATTTAAATAAAATAAATTATTTAAAAACATTTTATTAAATAATTAAATAGGTATTAAAAATTAGATATTTATATTATTTAAATAATTAATTCTATTTCAATTATTAATTAAATATTTATTTAAATTATGTAAAAACAAGTAATTAAAAACATTAATTATATAATTAAAACATTTTAATTTATATTCACAATTTAATTCACAATGTCAAACACATATCACCTAATTTTTATTTATTTCAAAACAGTACTTAATTAATTTAATAATTAAAGACTTATATAAAAACAGTAAATAAATATTTAATTCGAACATTCGACAAATTCGATACGGCACATTGATCAAAAATTCGATAAACGACAAATTCGATAATACGAGACACTTAAAAATAATTGATCATATACAAACATATACAACCTTTAACACATTAATTATTTTGACACATTTAGACACAAACATATACAAACATATAACACATTTAGACATAAAATTAAATAAAATCATATAGACTATATAGTAGACTGTAGACATAATAAAATCATTTAAAACTATTACAAAAACCATTCGACAGTACACATAAAAGTGATATGGTGATATATGGTCATATATGGTCATATGTAGACAGTGTCACAGTAGACACAAAAACCATTCATATATCTAAATCACGGTAGACATAAAATTATTACAGTAGACATAAATAACTAAAATCATTGATATAGTAATCATTCATAGCATCCATGATCATAGAATCATTCATATTATCATTCATAGAGTCATTTATATAGAAACACTAAAAAATTACAAACATGAACAAGAAACGATAGAAACATCAGATGGATTAATAGACGATGAACATTTATTTCAACACTTCACAATCGGTGATTAATAGATGATGAAAACAATAACGAGATGATGAAATAGAAAACACATGAGGAGATGGATCGAAAACACCATTAACATCAAATATAAACATCATTCACATCAAATAAAAAAACCAACAAATATAAACATAACATAAAAAATTATTACCGGAATTAACGGGGAAGAAATCAAACCGGCGGCGATTTGCTGTGAACGACGGGGAACGATCACCGGCGGACTGAGGAGGGAACGATGGTGCGATGACCGACGGAGCGAGCGGCAGCAACTGGCAGGAGCGGACGACGGCGGCAGCAACGATTCAGCAAGGTGCGAGTTCTGTCTGGATTTGGGGTTTTTATTAAACCCCAACTCTAACATGGCGGATTTCCGTCATGTAAGTACACTTAAGTGAAAGTCCGCCCAATCGAAATTTAGACGGGCTTTTTCCGCTCGATTTCCCGAATACTTTCCGCTATGTTAAGTCAATTTAATCGGATAATCGAATTGAATATTGGGGGAGAATCGAAATTTTGTACGGGAGTTTGTAAATGACGGAAATCCGTCATCTAAACATCGTTATCAAAAATAAATTTGAACCGCCGTCGAGCCAAAACTTTTCCTCGGCGGACTCAAGGAATAGATGGCGGACATCCGCCATCAAAACAACTGAATTATTGATGGCAGATTTTCGCCATCTAAAGGTCACTATACAATGTCCTTTTTTTTTCTAGTGCACCTATCCACATCTCCATTGTGCCCTTCACCCTCCCATAAACCTCTTCATCATTTATCTTCACCAGGAATATACTATTTCTCCTCGGCAGTACCACCACCTTGTCGTCCATCTGCTCCCTAAATGAATTTCATAGCCGATTTAACCTGGAAAGTGTTCATGGAGTCTCCCCCCAACCTCCTCATTATCACCGTCCCTGCCCACTTATCTTTGTTCACTTTGAGCTCACCCAAAATCACCCTGATTTTGCCGCCATCTTCTCTTTTCCCAGACGAGTTCACAAAATCCAAGCTTAAATCGACTACATCTCCGACCCCTTTCCGTGCCTCCCCACCCTTGACCAACTTTGCCCACGACATTCCGGGGGACGTGAAGATAGTTTTCGTCGGTTGGGGACCTCTGTTTGCCGCCTCCGCTCTGTTTCCCATCGTCGGTCCGGCCACCATGCGTTTTCGGATGGGCGTTGACTTTCCTTTTAGACACCTCGCCTCTTCTTGTTTTGCACGTAGGGCCACTAGTCTCTCTTCGCCAACCTTTTTCGAGCTGATCCTGCTACTTCCCAACCCTTCTCCAAATTTTGAGTTTTTCCGATCATCTTCTCCGGTTCGATGTTCGCCGGAAAAGATGATTTCTCACCGGACTTGTGGTCGGAATCCACCACAGGCCCTGGAACTTCCCCAAACTCTGGATTTAGACTCCCCTCAACTAGCCGATCATTTCCCCCAAGGTAATTCTAGGTGAGAACTTGCTCCGCACCCTTCCCAACTCCTTCTTCTCCGGCAAGGTCAAGAATCCGCCTTTCCAACATTTTTCGAAAATTTCGAATTTTGCTTCCCACCGCCTCTCTCCCCACTCCGACCATCTCACTTTTTGTTTCCACCACCTCTAGATTCGGGATTAACTTTCCCACCTTTTGAGCCACTTCCCCTACCTCCTCCAGCCATGAAGGTGGAGAAACCAGAGAGAAAGGAGTGAAACAGAGTTACGAGGTGCTCAAAAATCGTTCAAAACCAGAGAGAAAGGATTGAATGAGATGAAGATATCATACATTTTATGGTTGTTCTATGTACCTAAGGTTGTTGAAACTTACTTTATATGTTTTTTTTTTTTTTTTTTTGGATTTGTCCAACTCATTTAGGATGAATTACTATAATAATAATTGTATTAATTCTATGATTGATTTAAATGGAGAGTTTGTTATGTATTTCCATTTTGATATTTATGTAAATATATTAAGGTGAATCACTATGGTAAATATAATTGTATTGGTTTTAGAGTTGATTTAAATGAAAAGTTTGGTATATGTTAGCTATATGTTTCCATTTAATATTTGAGTAATTCAATTAGGGTTGGATCACTCTAGCAATACTTGCATATTTAATTAAAAAGAGGCAAGAGTGAAAATGTAATAGATGTAATTAAGAGGAATTACACTAAATTGATTCGGTGATGGTTTGACCTAATTAAGGACTAAAGGTTTAGATAAACCTTATTGGACTAACCATGGGTTCAGGATGATACCTAAGTGATGAAGCGCTGAATCTGCTACCAGGAGGCTCGCGGGGTTGCGAGGAGGGCCGGAGGCTCTAGAGTCCACGACGCACGCTCTACGTCAAATCCCGTCAGAAAAGAATAGACGATTTAGGTGTGGAAATCGGCGATTCTCTCTGGTATGCTCTAGTGTGGTTCGAACTTATGTTTTGCCTTAGAGTGACCCCTTGGGATCCTTTTTATAGGGTCTTGGGGGGCGCACTCGGCGGCAGGCATCGCGCCTGCTATCATAAAGGGCGCATTTATGGCCCATTATGGCACAGGCAGGCGACGAGTAACGGTCGTAAATCGACGATTCAGGTATATGAAATCGTCGATTTAGGGGTAAAATCGACGAGTTTCGAAGGGTTAGATGTGCAGTCTACCATACTGTCGATCTGGGCCCTAACTCGACGATTTATCACTAAAGTCGACGATTTGGTAGTCCAATCGCGATTTACGAGTTAACTCGGCGATTTAACGATGAACTTATTCCGCACCGTGGAAGTCTTCCGGGGGTCCGGCATATTGTGACGGAACCCTAGTCCTTGTTGAAGGGCGTTGCTGGGAGTGACTGTCGTAATCAGGCATGTCTCACCACTAATATAAATTAAAGATTCCTCGGGGAGACTTATAGTTCACCTTATAGTCTACTTCGAATTCAAGTGCACCTGGTAAGGGTGATTGAGAACAGGAGCCTAGAGGCAGAGAATGCCTTGGGTGTACGAGTGAAGTCGGGAGAGGACCTATGTTGAGCTCAAGAGTCATCAGGGAGACCTTGGTTCACGTTTGGGATTCAAACCCAACCTCTATTCGGTCGAATCCAAGCGCACACGGGTTAAAAAAGATGAAGTGGATATACCACGTCTGACTCAGATTTTCTAAATCCTAACTGTGGGCGTAGTTTAAGTGATTCCATCAGGTGTTCATAGACCGAAAAGTTTGACAAAAGGTAAGGAATCGAACTGAAAAGATACGTTGGAATTAATGTACCCTTTGGAGAGTCTATGTTATTATGCCCTTCGGGAAGTCTGAGTTATTGTGCCCTTTAGGGAGTTTGATTAGTTATTGTGCTCTTCTGAAAGTCTAAGCTATTGTGCCCTTTGGGGAGTTTGAGTTATTGTCCCCTTCAGGGAATCTGAATAATTATGCCCTTCGGGGAGTTTGAATGATTGTGCTCCGACGGGGGAGACTGGTCGGGTGAACCCATGAGGGACCTCAGTTTAATATGGATAATCACGAATGTCGTTCGGGCAGTTTGAATGGGTGAACCCATGGAGGAACTCGAGTCTAAGCATAACGAGGTGAATGGCCCGACGGTGAAGTTTGGTCGGATCACTCCTCCGGGATGATTCGAGTCTGGTCGAGATTGTGTTCCGCACATGATCGAGTCTGGGAAATGGTGAAAGTCATTCCCAAGAGGGGGCTTGGAACCATATGCGTCCGGATGGACGAGTTAAACTGAATAGTAAAAGAGAGACAAGGGTTTAAAGAAAATAATGAGATATTTAATTCGCTAGGTTAGAGATATCTGTACTGAATTTTGAATGCAAAATTCATACCCGTTTTTATTTACTTGCAGATTGAGGAGCAGTGGCGGCAGATGTCTCATACATGGTTTTCCTGAGGATTTATCGTTTCCGCATATTATGTTTTATAAAAGTTATGTTTTTGAACCTTAAACTATGTATAATGGCTTTCAGCTAAATATTTAAAATAATAAATTAGAAGGAAAAATTACATAATAATCTATAAATTTACGGAATGTTACACCAGATTTCCACCAATGAAGATGCAATATTATCCAATTGTAGATCTTCTGGTATCTAGGTTACCAACAAAATCTGCATCATAAGATCCAACTATCTTGTGATGATCATTTGTGTTTTTAGAAAAATGTAATCCATGTACTAAAGTTCCCTTGACGTACCTTAAGATTCTTTTAACCGTAATTAAATGTGAACTACTCCTGGGTTCATTTACAAACTGTGCTACTTGGTTAATAAAATATGTTAGGTCTGATCTAGTAAGAAAGAGGTACTGAAGTGAGCCAACTAGAGCTCTATAACTGGTAATATCTTCTATCAAGATACCCTCATTCTTTGATAGTTTATAATTTGGGAGTGTCAGGTATTTGCATGGTTTGCAATTTAGCATTTTATTTTTATCTAAGATATTCAGTGCATACCTAGATTGATTAAGATCTAAATATTCATCAAAGTTATGAATTACCTGCATTCCTATGAAGTATTTAAGTAACCCAAGATCCTTACGTACATTTAAACTCTTGGCACAAGTGTTTGATAAATCCGTCAACTTCTTTACTAATGTTCCCAGTGATGATCTAATTATCCACATAGATTATTACCTATATATATATAAGGATGTTGTCTTCATTGTAAGTAAAAAGGGATGTATCAGCCTGACTATTCCTAAAATTATTTAGAATTGGTAAATTACTCAATCTAGAATACCAAGCCTTGGGTGCCCGCTTAAGTCCATAAATTAATTTGTTTAAATAACATACTAAACCTGGTTATTAAAAAAACTTAGAGGTTGAGAGCAATGAAAAATATTTCCTTAAGTTCTCTCTGGAAAAAAAGCATTCTTGACATAAATTTATGTAAGAAGATAATTTCTAGAGACAGTACAATTTTGATTGTAGAGGATTTCACTACTGGAATATAGATGAGCCCATAATCAACATTTTCATGTTGATTAAAATCTTGAGCAACCAATTAACCTCGCTTTATATCTCTTAATTTTTCCATTAGGTTTTATTTTTATTTTGAGCACCCATTTAGTTCCTATTATGTTCATGTTGTCTTTTTTATGTACTAAATTCCATGTTCTTTTTTCAATTAGTGCCTCATACTCTTCCCTCATTGCTTTTAACCAATTAATGTGGTATTTTCATGACTTCTTTATAATTTTGAGGAGTATCTTCTAAGTTTTGAAGTAATTCAGATACCAATCCTCTTGGAAGATCTACATGATAAATGTCATATCTAGAAGGAAGTTTAGACACTCTGTCACCCTTCCTTAATTGTGTGTGGTGCTGAAACTCGTTAACTAACTCTTGATTTAGTGGAGAGTTTGTGGTACCTTACATTAAAGAGTGTTCTTGTGGTGTTGAAGTAGGTCCTTGAGGTGTATTTGTAATTCAATAACAAGTTATACATATGAATATCAGAACATGACATCATAAGTAAATATTCTCATAACTCATATCATGACTTAAACTATAATGTAATTCACACTTTAAATTTCTTTTATACATACCATATTCTACATCATTTATCACTCTATAAATCCTCAAGGATCCTTGTGGTATTGGAACAAGGTTTCTAAAATCCCTAAGGGTCATTTTTTCTAACTTTTCAAAATACAAAAATAAATTAGTATATATGTTGAAACCCACTGTAAGATCTGAATAATGTTTGAATTATGAATTTGAGATCAAAGATGCATGAATTATCTCAATTCTCAAAGATAATAAATATTAAAAATCTTCTTAAGTTTTATTATAATAATTATTCTTGACACACTATATAAATCTTAATTAACAATTTGAACATATGCCATCCAAATCTACACATTGTCCAGGTGGACATCCACATTTTTGAGGGTCGCAATCATTGCCACAGTTATTGCAATCTCCGTCGTCCTTTATATCGACCAACATTCTAGTTTCCTTTGTTGTGCATGGTGGGATGACATCTTTCTTATCTGGAATGCTTTTCGTTCCCGGATTGCATTCCCATGGATCTATAGCGCATGGAGGGATGTCAACTTTCTTTTCTGGAACGGTGGGTGGAAACTTATGGCATACATCATCTGGATCAGCTGGATATACTGGAGAAGGAAAAGATGGAATGATGGGATTATTTCCTGATTGAATTTCTTCAATTGTAGAAACAAGTGGAGGATTTTCTCTTGCTTTTGCTAAAGAATTAGCAAGAACAGTACTAAGTACAAACACTGCAAAGTAGAAATACTTGGTTTGATTTGTTGCCATATTTTGAGATTCGGATTGAGTTTTTCTTCTTCTTCTTCTTATGAAAATGGTGATATGTGTTGGGGTATATATATATAGGTGTGCATGTGTATCCTCTATTATTATTTTGTGATTTTATTCTAAAAATTGACTGCAAAATGATTTCATAAATTAATTGATAGATTCTTTTTATAAATTGAAATGCTAAATTTAGAATTTTGAATGAGGGAATATATGAGATAATAAATTAATAAATCTAGAAATTTGATTGTAAGATAATTGGAAATACCAATTATTAATATTTAAAATGATATTAAATGTTCATTAAAAATCTGAGAATTTGTTGGTATCATGACCCGTTCAACGGCCCACAGACCAAACAGACCACGGGTCGGGGCCAAAGAAGGCTCAAGAGCCCCTAAACGAATCCTATAAATACTTCATCTGGTTCAACAAGGGTCGGAGAGGGCTGAAAAATAAAGAGAACACACTAGAAAGTGAGTTGCGTGCGTGTGTGAATGATCGATTTGTAAACCCACACAGACACACACCATCAATAATATTATTACCGTCAAGAAACTCTTGGTGAAAAAATAAATTTTGGTTTAAAAGACTTTTGGCCACACGATTTTATTTTAACGGTGAAGATCATATCGAGATGGTGGATTGGTGTTAGGTAGAGATTACTTACGGTAATTAAAACGAGATTCTGCAAATAAAACGGACTCTGATATAAATTACCCCGTTATAAAACAAGGACGAGTAAAAAAAATCTAGATTCTTCCCATCACCACTGTCTGTACAAAAAGAGAATCGGACACGTCTTCAGTTATGTCGGCGGCGGTGGAGATTTGTGTCAAGGCGGCGTCCGGCGCTCCCGATATTCTCGGGGATTGTAAGTGGATCGAAATCTCGTGTTCATTCTCCCTTACCCACGGATTCATGGACTATCCGTTACTGTTTGTTTCCTTTAGGTCCTTTCACTCAAAAAGTTATGCTTACACTTGAGGAGAAGAAGATCCCTTACACTATCAAGCTCGTCGATCTCGCCAATAAGCAACAGTGGTGCGTGTGCTCACTTTATCTTGATGATTCTCGTTTTGTTAAAATTTAGGAGGTTTTGCAATTGCATAGTTTTGATTGGATTATTGGGGAGATTATCGTTTTTCTTACTGTTGTTATTGGTGGGATTCGTAATGTGAGATTTCTAAAGGTTTTTAGTGATTCAGTCATTTAGTATATTATTGGATTTTTTTTCCCCTTGTTGTTTGTGGAATTGGTGATTGAGATTTTTTTTTTCCAGGTTCTTAGATCTGAGTCCTGAAGGTAAGGTGCCTATCATCAACTTCGATGGAGGAGATAAATGGGTCTCTGATTCTGATGTTATTATAAACCTCATTGAAGAAAAGTATCCTGTTCCATCTCTTGTAGTTCCTGAAGAAAATGCTTCTGTGTAAGTAGATTGTGAATTTATCTTCTCTCTCCAGTTGAATTATAATTTTCTTATTATTTTGCAGGGGATCAAAGATATTTTCCTGCTTTGTGAAATTCTTGCTAAGCAAGGATCCAACTGATGGCACTGAACAAGCATTGCTTGATGAACTCCATGCATTCAATCAACATCTCACCAATCATGTAAGCATTTCCATACGATGTTCTTCTACAATTTCTGATTGTGAGCTTTGGTTGTGGAAGGGGTTTATCTTGTATTATAAAAACTCTACTATGTGTAATGTAGTAGTGACGAAATCTTTTTTGAGCGTTCCATTAAAAAAAGTGGGTGTTTCTTAAAAATAGTGTTTTTCACCTAACTAGAAACTAAATAGAATGTAGAAATCTATTCTGATTGTGTTTTCCCTTAATGGCATTATCAATGAATTTTTAGGTTTCATTGTATTAGTCTGCTTTTTTAATCAGGGTCCATACGTGAATGGGTCTGAAATTTCTGCAATTGATTTAAACCTGGCACCTAAATTCTACCATCTTGAGATTGTGCTCGGTCATTTTAAAAACTGGAAAATCCCAGAGAACTTAACATCGATCTATGAATATATGAAGGTATGTACTACACAATACAAGCAAGCGTTTTGTGTTCATCGCAATGTAAAATTCTAAAATATTCTCAGTTTTTTGTGTGTAATCAAATTTCTTTTCGATTTCTTGCAGCTTGTTTTCAATAGGGATTCCTTTATTAAGACCAAGGCTGCAAAGGAGTATGTAATAGCAGGTTGGGCACCAAAGGTCAATGTTTGAATTTTCTTTTTCTTGTCTATGTAGTCATCAGATGTGTAATGTGGGCACCATGTTAATCATGGGTATGAAATAAACCTATTAGCTAGCACAGTGGCTCTGATTTGGATATTATGTAATTGAAATCATTAGTCATAATTTGGAGATATTATATAATATATTCATATCAGTGAAGATATTTTTGTTTAATTTCGCGATTGTTAAATATAATTATATAGTGTATATAAAAGGAAAAATAATGAAATTAAAGATATATGTTGATTCGTTTAGAGAAAGAATATCATGAAATTTCTGATTTCACCTGCTAAGTGCATTAATATAGAAATGTTTTGGTACATCAGAGAATACAAAAAATGAAACATCATATCTTGTTGTTGTCATATTTCAAAAATGGCTTCTTGGTTCATCATGGATTCTATTTGTTACAACAATTAAGAATCGAAATTTTTTATTTGGAAAGTTTTCCCCCAAACTAAAATACAGAGATGCTATGGATTCCTCAACCATTTGTGTAGGATTGTGCATAATTGCATTTAGAATCTACTCACCAATTAGCTAATCAGATTCTTTCAAGAGATGCTCTAGAATCTAGATATTGATTTTGAGGTTCACCAGGCCAAAATATGCACCACTTTTTTTAGGAACCCCTTATCTTATTTATGTAGAATCATGATTGCAATGCCCAATGCATATTACATTTTGATAATCATGTTTAATTAACTCTAATTGCATTATTGATCATATAGTGTGAAATCATTCTAGATTATACCTAATTAATATTAAAGTCATATTTACACACTTAATCAAGGTAAAATCTTTAATTCTTAGACAAATTAAAGAATCTATGACACATGGAGTTGTGTTATTCATTCAAGAGAGAGAGATCACATGTGAAATAACTTTTAACATTTTTTGGACTCATCAATTGAAAATCCAATGAAAAATAGTTTACAAGGATCACATATGAAGGTCAACTTCCAATATCTCTTGGACACTTGTGAGGAATAAGAGAATCATCCATTGAAAATTCAATGATGGATGGAAATCGATTTGTCAAGTCTATAAAAGAAAGGGAACACTCAAAAAATCGACTACCACATGCAAGCATATTTTTGAGTTCATTTCTTCCACTCGAAATTCCAAATCCTTCAAAAACTTTCAAGCTTCCAAAGCTCCTCAAATACTCAAACTTTCAAAAACTAAAAAAGACTCTCACTTCTTTTTCTAATCTTCTTATTCTTCAAAGTAAGTAAGAAGTGAGATTTATGTTTTTCCACAAATCAATGTAATTCAAGGTTGTGGATCCAACAAACCTCCCAAATTCGATGAAAGAAGATATGATTTCTGAAAAAACAAGATGAAGTTATTTCTGAAGTCAATCAACAGTAGAGTTTGAAGGATCATAGTAGAAGACTATATAATCCCAACTACCCAGGAAGAGGAATGGGGATCTTTGAACATAATGAAGAAAAAAATAACTCTAGAGCAATGAATGCTCTGAGTAAATCCGAATACAGCAAAATTAGAGGCATCGACACAACCCACAAGATTTGAAAATCTTTGAAAGATTTGCATGAAAGAACCTCTCACGTACGTCAAAGAAAACAAACTTTTATGCGCCCTTTTTCAGTTTGAAGCATTCAAGATAAAAGAAGATTAGACCATCGTGGAGATGAATGCTAGACTAGAATGTATCACAAATGATCTAACATGATTGGAAGAACCCGTGTCTGAAAAGAATCATATACATAAGATCTTGAGAAGTCTTCCAGATAAATACTACTCCAAGAGGAATGCAATCCAGGAAGTCCATGATTTGAACACTCTTTTAGTTGTGAAACTCTGTGGAAACCTCATGACATACGAGGATGATAGATTCTCGGTAAAACCTAAGGAGAAAAAGTAAGGAACTTACTCTCAAGAGAAAATCTGGTAGTGAGATATCAGATGACGAAAGACTGACCGGATCCAGGTAGTGATCACTAACCGGATCAAACACTTTCTAAGAATAAGAAAGACTCAAGATCAAACCCCAAGTCTGAGAAAGACCACAGAGATTCAAAGAAATTCACTTTTGAGAAAGACTCCAACAAAGCAAAGGAGCCAATTAATTTACTACAGATGCAACAAATTAGGTTATATCGATCAAACCTAAATGTTTGCTTCCCCTATCCAAAGAAGAAGCGCACCAATTATGCTCAATGGACTGACCTGATCAAGAAGAATGTCTCATGACAAAGGATCAGCAATTAACTTGAGGTAAACCTTTCTGGATCATATCAAGTTTTAATTCTCTAGAAATGCATATTTAGCTTTAATGGATAAAATATAAGCATGAAAGGATAAACTAGCTAAATCCTTGAAATTAGAATGCATGAGTAAAGCAAATACTAATAATTATGAGTTAGAAAAATCTTGAAATATGTGTTTAGCTTAGCCTTAAAGAAACCAACTCAATCTTGCTTAAAACATAAAGAAAAAATTAAATTGCTTAAAGAACAAAATATCACAATCAGCATGTTGAATCAAATAATAATCAATCTAGGAATATAGATGATAAAGAAAAGATTGACATGCTAGAACTTAAAGGTTAGTGATCATTGAAGATGTTCTATCTGACAAATTGCATGAAATAAAAACGTTTAAAGAAGAGTTAAGTGTCAAAGAAAAAATTATTCAAAAACATAATACAACCAAGCATGAACTATCTGAAAAATTAGAAACCATGCATGCAAGTAGAGTTAAAAAGAATATTTGATAAAAATATTGTATTGCAAAAATACTTTGATGATAGTGCTTCTCAAATTAAATAATTCATTAGATAATTATTATATTTATGGCCAAAAGAAATTTGACTTAGGTTATTAGAAAAGTCAACCTTTAACATTAAATATAATAGATATTTTGTTAGAGAATCTAACTATTAGAAACCTAAGAAAATCTCAAAATCAATAAAGAATAATATACTATGTCATGCATCCCAAAATATTATATATACTCACAAAAGAAATGGATGACTAAAGATGATTTAAAAAATTATAACTTGATTAAAAATATTAGTGCATCAGGACCCAACCTAGTATGGGTATCAAAAGCTCAACTTGATTTTTCAGGAAGATCCGACATCAAGATAGTTGTTCGACAGTGGATGCACTATGCACATGATATATATATATATAACAGAAAATTCAATACTACTAACAGAAATGATTATATGCACAACAATGAAGGTACCATAGTAGGTATAAGTTTAGAAATCAGGTCAAAATTAAATAGAGTAGTTAGTTGCAAGATTGTTGTAATTAAACAGTGATTATAAATAAATCTTGTAATTAAGATTATGGATTTTCAATTTGAATGAAAACTCTTTTATTTCTTTTATAGTGTTGCTTAAGGATTTTCAATCCACTAATGATTTTACATTTTTATCTCTAGATTTTACAAGTCACCTAGGGTAAATTAGGAATTATTTTCTTTCTTTAAATTATTGATTTATTTCCTAGTTTAATTATCATTCAATTTTCAACTTAATTATTTCCTAGTTGAATAAAATGCTTAATAGGGTAAAAGTTAATAAGATTAGAACTTTAATTATAAACTTGTGAGCTCGAGCTTAACGGACCGAACTTGGGCTTTTCAATGGCCCATGGAGACATTGCATGAGAAATAGAATTCAGCAATTAGTAAAAGTATAAAACACAAACAAACAATAAATATATTTTATCTCCACTAAAATAAAATAAGGAAACAAGAAGAAATTCCACCTATTGATACATTTTCCTGAAAAAAAATAAGTAAAAAAAATATTGTAAAAAAGTACCCACAAAGAATTAATTAGATATACACCCATCCATTCATATAATTCACGAAACAACCCTTCAAAAATACTCGAAATCATGTTGAGAGTTATCCACGTCTTCATTAGCTTTGTTCTTTATTCCAGTCGCATTATCACGACCGCTTCCGCCGCCATTGGTCTTAACGGCATACTTGGAGTAATCGACAGGTTCCGGTATGTGAGGTGGCAAAGCACTCCTGACGAGAGCCCAGTTAACACCTTCGAAGAACGGATGCTGTTTAATCTCCGTTGCACCTCGGCGGTAGGCGATCCTCTTCTGCGGATCCTTGACGAGTAATCCACGGATCAAATCACGAGCCGCCGGACTGATAACCGGTAAATCCGGGAACTTTAATGGCTGACCGACGACGTTGAATAACGTGGCGCGATTTCCGGCACCTTTGAACGGAGTAGTACCGTAAAGCAGTTCGTACAGAAATATCCCTAAAGTCCACCAGTCCACCGCACTACCGTGTCCCTCACCTTTGATGATCTCCGGCGCGAGGTACTCGTGTGTGCCGACGAATGACATTGACCGAGCGCTCGTCGGCTCGGCCATCAGCTCCGGCAACGACGTGACGCTGATTCCGAAGTCGGATTTGGTTTTCCGGTTCTTCTTGGGAAGTATACGTGGGAAGAACGTCGAGGGTTGGATACAGCCTTGAACAGGTGAGTCGGCGTCGAGAATCCCAGCGGTGTAGTTCCCATCGCCGGTTGATTTTACGAGTGTTGGACTGAAAGTACAGCGTAAAGAAAGGTCAAAGTCGGAGAGCATTATATGTCCTCCTTCTCTGACGAGAACATTCTCCGGCTTCAGGTCACGGTAGATCACTCCGAGCATGTGCAGATACTCCAGCGCCAGTAACACCTCTGAAACAAAAAACCTGTTCGATTTAGCTCAGCACGTTAGAACTCGTCTGCCGGAAGAGAAAGGAAAAGGAAAGAAAAAGGTCCGACGTACTTGGCGGCCTGCTCGGAGAAATACTTGTTGGGCTGTTTCTGGCGGAGAGAATGGAGATTACCGCCGCTGCAGTATTCCATGACGAGACAGTAGAACTTGTCGGTTTCGAAGTAGGAGTAAAGATTGGGAAGAAAAGGATGATCAAGGAGACCCAGAATCTCTCTCTCGTTCTGAGCTCTGATGAGCTTGTTCCGGTTAGCCAGCGAAGCCTTGTCCATCACCTTCATGGCGAAGAAAGCATTGGTACCCTGGAGCTCGACGAGGTAAACACTCCCGATATCACCGTACCCGATCCTCTTTAGTAATCTGAAATGGGTCAGATTCAGCCCGGCTGGAGAGTTCTGAGAATTCGCCGTTTGGATTGCTTCCCACCGACTATCACCGCCGGTATGTCGCTTGATCGTCGAATTTGTGGAGCAATCCAAGCTGTTACTCCGCGCAGCGGTATTCTGATGCTTCTTTGGACTCATTAACGGAGTAGCAGCGCAGGATGGGTTTGAGATGTTGATGGTGATCATATCGGAATCGGTGCTACTGCTGCTGGAATTTGGCATACCTCCGATTCGCCTTATTATTTTTGATCTTATTTTTATTATTACCACGACCTCCTCTAGAACGCACTCATCCGATCAAGCATCTGAAATCACACAGAAAACACCGATCGAAGAAACAAACAAGTACCTGAAACATCTTCTGCTTTGTCTTCTCCGGTGGTCAAATTCCGGCGAGACAGTGGCTCGTCAGATGATAAGGGACGAGGACGGAAACTTGAATTGAATAATGGAGGAGGAATCCATCGGAACCAAACCCAGAGAGGGATTCGGACCGTTTGAACTGTGGGTAGAGGCGGCGTGGAGGTGGGTACGGTGTTGATGGAGGAGGAAGGCGGTGGGTGCGTCGTGGGGAGCAGACGATCGATTTGGGTGGAGAGGATAAAAGAAAAGAAAAGAAAAAGGACTAAATAATAAAAAGAAAATAGAGATAGGGATCTAACCGAAATTTACTATTTTAATTGTTGGGTGGAGGGAGAAAAAAAAATCCATTGGAAGTTTGAAACCAGACAGTTGTTAAACAACATTCAAATCCAACATCAACAACCATACCCAAACCCAACTGTTTTTTTATTGTCAGCGGTTAAACTAATCATCCTAAAAAATGACGAAAATTCTTCTGCCCTTCCTGATTATGGTTTTTTCTATTGGGCTAGCGACGGCTCTCTCATAAAACGTCGCCGACTTTAAGAATCGACGATGGCTTTTTCAAATGTCGTCTATTGGGTTAGCGATGGATTTAGCAACCTTGAGTCTTTTTTCTTATAATGATCGATCGCTTCATTTTTAATTTGGTATTTCTTCTTAGGGTTTGGAGCTTTGGATATCTCAGGTGATTTTTTGACAGTAAATTAAAAAGAAGTTTCACCTTTCATAGAATGTTAACACTAGATTATCCGAGCATAGTTAAATTGTACATTTTCGCAACACAACATTTTTTGAGATATAACATAGAACTTAGAAGGATTTGTTTTGGTTAATAATTACTTCATGGTGATTGTGCTGATACCAAGTTCATCATCCATGTCTTCGATCTGAAACATCTCGAAAAATCGCACTTTTTCTTCTTCGTTTCGTTTTTTTTTCCGATAACATAAGAAGCAAGAGACCAATCCGGTGATTATAAGAATGGATGCTAGTAAAAATCCGGTTACAACCACCACGGAATCAGTGTGGCGCTTTTCAAGCTCTGAAGCAATATATACGAAAATCTATCAAACTAAGTTTTGTTTGATGAGAATTATATATATATTGAGAATCATATATGGACTTACTAACAGGAAAAATGCACTCTGGACAACTGAAAGTAGCATTGACCTCATCTTCTTTGAAGTGAAAGTAATCTCCGTCGACGAAGTTCGTCGGACAAAGCTCCCATTCTTCAAATGCTTCAGTCGTCAACGGATCCTTTTCATAAAACCCACATCGCTTGCATTTTTCAGTGGGGAGTATTGTTAGAGGCTGCAAGATGAAGTTTAAATCATCTGAACATGGTATCAGGTTAAAAAAAATGGTATCAGACCTGCCATGATTCATTTCCAGTGTAAGTGTATAATTGATCAATAGTAAGAACATCTTTTAGAGTGATTATTTTCTCCTGCCTGCAAGAGAAGTAAACTGATGCTCCATATGTCATCCAACTGTGTGTGGTAAAAAATTGTACTGATTTTAGATTGACCACTCTGGATGATAGTATTCCTAATTAGAAACAAGAAAATCTTCAGAATATCAAAATTGAAGCAAAAAAAAAACAGTTGGTTAATTACCTGGTATGAACATGAAGAGTAGAAGGTGAGAAACGACGGTAAATCGAAAAATAAAACGCGACTCCATTGATTATAAGCTGATCGGAGTTGAGATCTAGATCGACCGTGGAGGCGCGCGATTAAGTCAAAGCAACAAAACCTTAGAAGAATGTCTTTTAATTTGGCAAATAATTTTTTTTTTTTAAATGGTAGTGGAAGGAGAGGAAGAGTGACAAATATATAAATTGAGACAACTTCATGTGAGAACACATTATGATATACTTCTTGAGAAATTTTAATTTTGTCCATTCATTTTCAATTGAAAAAAAATCAATTGAATCATGTCCGTTCACGTCCAGATAAAAGTATCTCATAATGCGTTCTTATAGCTAGAAAGCGTTTTTTTTTTAAGCAATTTAAATTTCATTAAAAAATAAGGGCAATGCCCAATTTACAAAAAGTATAGAAATAAAAACAAAAGTAAAAAAAATGAAAAAAAACTCATTTACTCTCTCTCATTAGCTATGTAGTCTAGTTATACAGTAACTAGATACGCTGTCTCAGGAGGTTGATCTCCTATATTTTCATCATAGATGTCTTCAAAGGTGACAACAACTCTTCTTGTAATACACTGAATCAAATGAAAGACTGATGTCTTTAATGACCTCCTAATATAAGGACTACTTCAGGAGGCTTATTAATTGCGTGTTGTCTATATCTTTTATTTTTTTTCCGTCCATATATGCCATAACAAACACCCAATAATAGCTCTCAAAGGGGAGAGTACGTGGTGCGTAATTTTTTGCGTTGCTTCGTCAGATTCCCCAATCGAATATATGGATTGTATTGGGTGGGAACTAGAATATTCATTATTTTTCATAATGCGAGATTCAGGTGCTCCGCCAACGAAATTAAGAGAGATTTGAAATAAGAACAGTTAAAAAAAAAATGACTTTTAGTTTTATCTTTCCGATTGCAGAGAAAGCATTTCCCATATAAATTTATTGAGAAACAAGTTGTAAATTTTTTATAAGACCAAATAAAAAATTTACCCCCACAATACCCTCCCAAATATTATATATTCATCTTAAATCTTAATTTTACATTGAGAGATTAACTCAACTAGTTATAATAAATAATTTAAGGTTTAAATCTGGTTGTGTACATATTTTTAAATCTTGTAAAAATGTAACTTCCATCGTATACTAATAAATTACATGTCAGAGTTATATAATATATCATCAGGTAAATCGTAATGAAATACACATAGTAAGATTCGAATTTTTAACTATGTAATAATCTATGAGTATCTCAAGCTAAATTTTTTTTACAATGGATTGGTCAATCATGTAATGGTAGAAAAAAGTCTAAGTGGGGTTGACTGTGAAGTTCCAATCTTGGAATGGGCCGTGTGACATTTTAAGTTTTAAAAACCCATGAATGATGAATGGCCCATGGACCGAGAGATCCAACAAGCATAATAGAACTGAAGCATAATAAATTAATTTTCAAGGGTTTTAAAAGCAATAAAACCATACAATTAATTTTTGAGATCCTTAAAGATCCGAATAAAAATAGAAAGTCGGGTAATTATCCAAATCAAGTTGAACGAACGGTTGAGATTGATCGAGCTATTGGTACTATATATAAACCCTCACTTGTAGTTTTTCGTTACCGATTATCTAGGGTTGAGAAAAGGGGACAGGAAGAGGTTCGTGATGCAGTCGAAGAAAGTGGATGTGGGCAGGAAGGGGAAACGGGCACTCGATCCGGATACCAAGGTTCGAAAGCAGCTTTTTTTTTCTTCTACGTCACTCTACAGTCTACACCGTTGTCTCTGTCTCCGTCCTTGGAGTTTCTCTATCTATACCATTGTCTTCTTTTGATTATTGGTTTTTGGAGTTTTGCAAATTATTTGATGTTTCTCGCATTTTATTTCTGTTTAAACGAAGAAAGACGTTCTTTTTTTAGGGTTTGATGTTTTTTTTGGAGTTTTCTTTCCATGCTCTGTATTGGTATGCAGCATAAATTTCTCTGAAATAGTTGGATCAGAAGAAGAAAGGTATCTTTTTTTTGGGTTTGGGATTTTGGTTTTTCTGTACTTGCTTTGCATTGATATTTTTTTAGCATATCTCTCTGAATGAGTTGGATGGAAGAAGAAAGGGGTTCTTTTCTAAGGGTTTGGGATTTCTTTTTTTCTTTTTTTGTTCATGCTTTGCATTGGTATATAAAATAAGTCTCTCTGAATCAATTGGATGGAAGAAAAAAGACTTCTGTTTTTATGGTTTGATGTTTTTCTTGGATTTTTCTTGCCATGCTCTGTATTGTTATGTAGCATAAATTGCTCTGAAATAGTTGGATTAAAAGAAGAAAGGCGTTTTTTTGGGGTTTGGGATTTTGGTTTTTCTGTATATGCTTTATATTGATATGTAGCATATTTCTCTGAATCAGTGGATAGAAGAAGAAAGGGTTTTTTTTTAAGGGTTTGAGATTTTGTTTTTTCTGTTCATGTTTTGCGTTGGTATATAACATAAATCTCTCTGAATCAGTCTAAATCTTTTTTAGTTTGGACTTTGTTTTTCCTGTACATGCTTTGCATTGGTGTGTAATATAAATCTCTCTGAATCAGTTGGATGGAAGAATAAATGCGTTCTTTTTTAGTTTGGACTTTGTTTTTTCTGTACATGCTTTGCATTGGTAATGGTATGTGGCATATCTCTCTGTATCAGTTGGATGAAAGAAAGAAAAGGGTTATTTTTTAAGGGTTTGGGACTTGGCTTTTCTCTTCATGCTTTGCATTGCTGTGTAATATAAATCTATCTGAATCAGTTGGATGGATGAAGAAAAGTGTTCTTTTTTGGGATTGAGACTTTGGTTTTTCTGTTCATGCTTTGCATTGGTATATAGATTTAAGAACAAATGCGTTCTTTTTTAAAAGTTTGGTATTTTAGTTTTTCTATTCACGCTTTGCATTGATTTGCAGCATTAATATTCTTTATGAATTAGTTGGATCACGGATGTATGAACGAAGGTGTTCTTTTTATAGGTTTTGGTAATTTGTTTTTTCTTTTCATGCCTTACATTGATATATAGCATAAATTTCTCTAATTCAGTTTGATGGGAAACTGTTAGTTTCCATGTTTTCGTTTCTTGTTTGTAAATATTGAGATTTTTGCATGTGATTTGTTTTCTAGGATGTTTTTTCTTTCTCAGATTAGGATTTGAAGCTTTAATTGCATCTTAATTGTTAATTTATTTGATTTTAATTTCGAGAGTAAATATGCATTTGATCGCTTACATTGATGATATCCCAGAGTCTTGTTCCAGTTGCCATTTCGACACGGGCTTTGATGCAAGTGAAGTCTGTGGTGCATTCTTTACCAAAAAGGCAAAGAAGATTGACATCACATGTTTGGAATGATTTTGAAAAGGTTAAAAAAGATGGAGGTGATGTAGCGATATGCAAGTTTTGTCGTAAGCAGCTTTCTGGTTCGAGCTCCAGTGGTACAACACACTTGAACAACCATTTGAAAAGATGTCATAGAAAACTTAATACTGATATTAGAGGCTGGATGGTAACAACTGAAATAAAAAGGGAGGACGGTAATCCTATCAGACGCCTAAACAAGTATAGTGAAAAGAGGAGTCGATTGGAACTTGCAAGGATGATCATTTATCATGAATACCCATTTTCCATTGTCGAGCACGTAGGCTTCAGAAGATTTGTTTACACTCTTTGTCCTTCTTTTAAGTTAATACCTCGTGAAGTCATGAGAGATGATTGCATTGTATTATATGAGAACGAGAAGAAGAGGATATATGAGCTATTGGCTAAGCTTCCATGTCGAGTGAGCCTTACATTGGACTTTTGGTTGTCTTGCCAAAACAGTGGGTTTATCTGTCTAACAGCGCACTACTTAGATAATGAGTGGAAGTTGAGGAAGATGATCATAAATTTCATGCATGTGGAGGATTGCCATACAGGTGAGTTATTTGCAAATTTTCTTCTGAAACAGATCACAGATTGGAATATCCACCACAAGTTGTTTTCACTGACTCTCGATAATGATTGCGTGAATGAAGTTGCTAATATTGAAATTAAAAACCGACTTTGCCAAAGCAAGTTACTTCCTAGTGGTGGGCAATTTTTTCATGTACAATGTGCAGCTTATGTGATAAATTCTATCGTAACCAGTGTTTTTGAAAAAAGTCAGAAGATCATTGGAAATATTCGAGAAATCATAGAATTTGTTAATTTGACACAGAATCAACCGATATTCGATTCAGTAGTTGTAGAACTCAATGTTAACAGGATTAAAGGTTTCCATCTAGATGTCCCGACACAATGGAACACTACATATTCTATGCTCCAGATTGCTTTAGAATACAAAGATGCCATTATTGGGTTCCAATCGCATGTTCCTGATTTTGCCAGCATGTTGACTGAAGAACAATGGGCGGAAGCCATGGTTGTCCGTAATTGCTTGAAGATATTTTATGATGTTGCTGACCTCTTATCATCCACGGACCGTCCGACAGCTAATCTTTTCTTTGAAGAATTTTGTGAAATACAGCTGCAGCTAGTAGAATGGTTAAATGGACCTGATGAATTAATCAGATCAATAGCATCTGTGATGAAGGAGAAATTTGATCCTTATTGGGATAAGTGTAATACAACATTAGCGGTTGTCTCTGTATTGGATCCACGGTACAAGATGAAACTGGTTGAATGCTACTACCCACAAATCTATGGAAACAGTGCTGATGAACATATTCAGCAAGTTCAAGATGCCTTTAAAAACCTCTATGAGGAATATGAATCTGGAAATATTACGTCCAATTCATCAGATAATTCTTATATTGAGGAGGGTGATTCTGAAATCCAAGAAAACGGTATCAATGGCACTTTGTTGTTGACTTACAATGTTTCTGATATTAAAGATAAGCAGATTAGAAGATTTGATCGATTCTTACAAGAAAACACACATAATCAGCACATAAAGACAGATATGGATGAATTTCTGGCCGAAGGTGTGTTTCCACGAGACAAGGAAAAATCTTTCAATGTCTGGGATTGGTGGAAATCCAATACTACCAAATACCCTCTACTTTCAAAAATGGCACGTGATGTTCTTGCCATTTCGATATCTGCAGTGACAGCAGACTCAATATTCTGTTTAGGCGGTCGAGTACTAGATGCGTATCGGAGTTCGCTCGATTCAGAAACAGTACAGGCTTTGATTTGCATGCAGGATTGGTTAAAAGATGAGATGGGTGGTAATTAATTGATTTCTTATTTCATTTTTTCACTTTTAAATGCTATATGTTATCTTATGTTCAGGCTGTTATTACTTCAGGATCTGTATCATCGGTAATCGACTCCGTCTGTCCTTCCATGACATCAGACATGAATCATGACGAACAACAGCAGTCATGCGATTTTAGCTGACTACATATCTGGTAAGTTATTTTTTCAAATACAAACTACATGGAAATAATTTTTCTTCTTTCAATTCCAAGAGGGCAAATCCTTAAAGAAGACCCTCTGGTTTTCAAACTAACACGATTGATTTTGCTAGGTCTTATAAACATACATCGTTTTAAATTAATTGCTGCTACAGTCTACAATCTTACAGTGTGGAAGGGTAAAGCTCATGGATGATATACCAGAGGTCCAGAATCTGCCTTTGTTACTATTATTTCTTCTTTTCTTTTTAGAGTGCAACAAGAGACATTCATATTCTGAAATAGTTATTAGTTAATGGTTGTTAGAGATTAGATGGTATAGTATTTATGATGTAAGATTGAGTAAAATAACTTTCATATACAATGCATGTTTTTTTATAGAATCATTTTTTTACCAACATAACACATCTGTTTGATCTGTAAAATGCTAAAAATAGAGTCATTATTAGAGTTTCTATTATATTATCACGCTCAATATTAGAGTTTCGATATTCTTACATTTTTTTAAATTACTGAAAGTTTCTATCGCAGATCCAAAAAAATTCTCTTCTTAACCTAACCATCTTGTAATTCGATGAATATCTGAGGGTTTGGGTTAGTTGGTGGACCTTATTCAGAGACAGGATATTTTATGAGTTTTTTAAAAAGTTTGTTTCTGACTCTTTTTTCTGCATGAATCCTGTAGAAATCTTCCTTTCAGTCTCAGTGTATGTTATTTTATATTGGCAGATTTTATTATCAATTGGTATTGGCATGATATTCTTAGTTACAAAATTTATCTTTCACATTTAAAATGAAAATTCCTTTTTATTTTGTAGATTTAATTGGCAAATATAGAGTAGCGTCTTTGAGTTTAAGACTTATTTCACTGTTATGGTAATAGGGTTGTAATTTCCGGTTCATTTGGCAATGCATGAAGAAAGAATATAATACTTAGATTGATTGTTTTGTGACAAACTTATACAGGTATAAATATATGGATTGAATGTATTTTTTTTTTCCAATTAGCAGGTGAATGATAAAGGCTCTATTGAGCATTATTCTAGTTTTTATATATATAAAAAATTGATATTGTGAAATTTATGCAACGGATTAACGAATGTTTAGCAACGGATTTTAAAATCTGGGAGCATAAAAATGGCGTGCCAAACAAGGATTAGCGACATAAATCTGAACGCCCAACCTGTTGAAGGTATGGAGATGATTCCACCGGAGTCTCCTTGTGACTATCACCATTTTTGAAGCGGGGACAACACAAATTCCATAAGCGACTGGAAGTCGTGCGAACAAATTCGAAAAAATTCTTAGCCGAAGACTGTGTTCCTTTGCCTCTCCAAGTCTACTCATAATTCCTATTGCAATCCAAGCATTTTCCAGTCAAAGATTTGGTACGAACAATAAACGACGGATTGGAGAGCAGCCGTTGCGAATTATGAATTTTGTTTGTTATAAAAGTAATTAGGGGTTGTAAGAGACTTTTTGATTGACTGTTGAATAACACAATATTCGATTGATGTTATCCCCTCTCTAGGTCAAACAACTTCTTCTCCACTTAATCGTAACTAACGATTGTAGCCGTTATCAGTTCTTCTCCTTTGACTTGCACTCATCTTCTATATAAGTAGAAGATCTCGATCTCTCTTCTACAATCATTCTATCTTACATGAAGAGCGTGATAATATACAATAATTTTCAGATGAGTCATGTAAAATGACACAGTCGGAAGTGGTAGGAAAAGGTGGAGGAGCACTGTCGAGGGTGTAGAGGAAGAGAGGATTGGGAAGAAGTTATTACTTGGGTTTATTGATACCTAAGTATTTATATTTAATCTTCACAATATTCAATGCATGGGTCCAATACTTGGTCTTATAGTATTTAAGTGTTACAATATTACAACACTAACATCATAGATAATTAAGCACTAATCTCATAACTCCTCAAGCTTGATCGTGTCGCTTGATGAGTGTCCTTCATCATCCCTAATGACGTTGCTAATCTTGTTATCTGCATAAACACATATAGTTTAACATGTACTGCCCTTCAAGTTGGAGCGTATGGATCCAAGACGTTCAACTTGTCGAGAAATTTGATTATCTCTTTCTCTCCCAGAGGTTTTGTTAATATATTTGTTGTCTGCTTTATCGTACCTATATGGGCCAAGGATATCAATCCTTCTTGAACTTTGTTTTTGATAAAATGACAGTCTATTTCTATATGTTTTATACGTTCATGAAATACAAGGTTGTTTGCTATGTGTATTGTTGATACATTTGACGGATACCCTTGAGGAATTGAGATCCATCTCTTACAGATATATGTGGAGTGGGAAGCAAGATGTCCAATGGGACCAGATGACCCTCCCCAAAAAGGAGGGTGGTTTGGGACCGAGGTGCTTCAGAGAGTCCGCTGAAGCAGCAAGGATGACAAGGTTGGGTAGAATATGGTCGGCAGAGGATTCGATCTGGGCCTCATGGATGAGGGGGAGATACGTGGGTGGGCGCGTTCTTAGAGATATAGAGAAGCACCCAAACTTGGACTCGACCATATGGGCTGAAATTATTGATAAGAAGGATGTGATAGAGGGGACGCTAAAGTGTGAGGCTGACTATAATTGTACTTGGGTAGGAAAAGAGACTTCCCTAACATTTAAGAACACTTGGGACTCCGTCAGGAAAACTGAGCCAATAGACCACTACGGGGAGGGGGTTTGGATGACTAGTGTAAGGAAATTCAGCATAACACTCTGGAGGGTCAGGTGGTCCAAAATATCCATGAGAGCTGACTGGGCGGGTAGGACGGGAGGGGAGAACACAGACTGCATATTATGTGGGGGGTCATGAGAATCACAAGACCATGTCTTCTTCAAATGCAAGTTCTCCAAGGACCTATGGACATATATTTTAAATGCAAAACCCAGTTTGATTACTCGTGCAGGTTTATCTTTAGAACAGGTCATGGCACATGCAAATGCAAGGACGAAAAACTCACCATGCTGGGGGCTGACGTGGTCGTACACGGCAGCAATAGTATGGGGAATCTGGACCGAAAGGAACAGGAGAGTGCACGAGGACAGACGCACGAGCCCACAGGAGATAGGGAGGAGGACAATACAGGACGCAACTACGACTTTCAAGGCGGACAGGTACAAGGCAAAAGGAACGAGAAGAGAACGAAGATGGATGGATGTATGGACCGGAGACGCCCAGTCGGCGCGAATGTGAAACTTGTTTAATTTTTTTAATATTTGTTATTGAGTCTGTAATCTTATTTAAGTAGGAACTTGTATTAAGAGAAACAAAAACTGAGGCCTATGGTGGGATGGGGTTCAACTAAAAATAGAACTCTGTCTCACCAAAAAGCTCTGAAGAGAACAATTTGGTAAATGGAATGACCTAAAAAATCATATCCATAGAGAGCCCTACCTCCCGGGAGATGGACTTTCTTAATAAAGTAGAAACGATATGTTGAATCACTTATGTGTAGTGGACCGAAAGGTGATGACAGAGTTTTCCCTTGGCAAGGGAAAAGATGCCTTGGGCACACCAGGATTTGAATGAATATTTCTTCATTCAAATCACCTTGTAAGAAACCATTTTGTGTACATCCATTTGATGGAGTTCCCATCTTTTTGTCGATGCTATGACTATTATAGTTTTTACCGTTACCAATTTTGCAACTGGGGCAAATGTATCATCATAATCGATTTCTTCTATGTGAAGATCCTCTAGCGACTAATCTCGCTTTGTATGTTTCTACAGATCCATCATTTTTATATTTGATTTTGTAAACCCATTTTGATACAATCGGTATACAATTTATCGGTAATTTTACTAACTCCCAAGTTTTGTTTAACTCAAAAGCCTTTAATTCTTCCGTCAGGGCTTCTTTCCATTTAGAGTTTCCATTCGCCTCTTGATAGGTGTTTGGTTTTGTTGGTTTCCAATTTTGTTAAAAAATTATTTATGTCTAACCGTGAACTTGTTATAATTCAACTTCTTATGAATTGGATGTTTAGTGCTATATTCTTTCGTTACCGTAGAACATATGAAATCATCATATTTGCTAAGCGCGCTACAACTCCTCTTGGGATTTTTTCTAATATTCGTATATGATGTTATTTTTTCAGTTTTTTCAATAACATTCACATTATCTTCTTGGTTGTCTAGTTCATTTAGTGTGTGATATTTATTTGCACATTCTATCGAACTCGTATAGTTTTGATCGTCGTTTCGATCGACGTTTATTTCTGTCACCAATGATGTTGGTGTATGTGAATCAACATTATAATTATTTTCCACATTTGGTGTTTCCCCTTGAATTATAGATGTTGATTCTCGATTTCTATAATCAATTTGAAAATAATCCTCATTTTGTATGTTTATATCATTTGTTGAAAAGAAATTTTGACTCTCAATTTCATTTTTATCTATATATGTAAAAGAAATTTATGTTCAATAAATTTCACGTTTCTTGATATCACTAATTTTTCTATATCTATATCATAGATCATGTATCCTTTTATTCTTTTTGGATAACCTACGAATACTCCGTGATTCGATCTCTGGTCGAATTTATCTTTTTCATGGTCGTTGTAGTAATATGCCTCTAATACGTAAGAGAATGGGATGAGACGGAGGCAATAAAACAGTAGGTACAAAATCCTAGGTTGCTTCAACCCATTTTAATTGCGTAAACAATTCTTAATTGAAAAGTTTGATAAAAAAACATTCCACAATTGTACCGATTTATACTTAAGAAATAATAAAGATAAGTTGTGACATGGTCACACTTCACTCTAAACTAAACCACCCTTTAAGAGATTTATTAGGGTCGGGTGTAGTCTTTGAATCGGGCAGGTGGGATCCGATTCCGAACAGATCGACGATGGCCGGCCGTCTCTGCATCAGTCGTTCTTGTGCGGGTCTCTTCTCCAGTCTCGTCGTCCTCCGTGCTCTTTAGCAGGTTCGTCTTCAATTCTGTTATAAGTCTCTCTTCGTCTATTCTATCTTCATCATCTCCTACTTCTATAACATCGATCTTGTCTTCAAGGTTGAAAGAGGGGTAAAGCTCCGCTATCTTTGATTCTTTTTCCCAAGAAGCTTCTGATTCAGTAAGCCCTTTCCAGATGATCTTCACTTCATCAATAGTTCTTCCACTCACCAAGATAGTCCGACGATCTGTGACTTTGATCGGGTACAACACGGGTTGGTTTTCCACTTCCACTCCCGGTAGGTTCTCCTTTGATGGTGGTGGTATTTCTCCTTCTTAGCAACGAAATATGAAATGTATTGTGAATTAAACTGTTTACAGGTAATTGTACCTTATAGGCTACTTTGCTGATTTTCTTCGTGATTTGGTATGGTCCAAAAAATCGGGGAGATAACTTATGATGTAGTCTGTGGACTACGGACATTTGCCGGTAAGATTTTAGCTTGATGAATACCCAATCACCCTCATTAAATTCAATGTCAATCCTGTTTCTATCTGCTCTGTTTTTCATGTAATCTTTGGCTTTATTCATATTTATTTTTACTATCTCAATTATCACGTCTTCTTAGTATTTCTTCTTCCACTAGTAAATTGTTGGATTCACCATTGTGAAATTCAGTGAATGATGCAGCTTCCCTCCCATATAGTGCTAGGAATGGTGACATACCAATAAACACATTAAATGTCGAATTGCACCATAATTCTGCTCATGGTAATATTTCAAGCCATCTCTTAGGTTGATCGTGAACTAAAGATCTTAGGAACATACCAATAGTCACCTCGGTTTGCCCATCAGTTTTGGGGTGATAAACTGAAGATAATTTTAGTGTAGTGCCACTTAGCCTATTCAATTCCCTCCAAAAGGAACTTGTGAATACCTTATCCCTGTCAGATACTATAGAAGCTGGAATACCTTATCCCTGTCAGCTCATTTCTCTCATTTATGAGGGAAAATTATGCCAGCGGACTAGTGTAGCCTGCCGGTGGCTTGACCGCTGGTCCTATCTACCGACGGCCAAGCGGCCAGGAGGAAGCCGTCAGAATTACGTTGTTTTTTTGTAATGAAGGTAGATGGTGTGTTAGATAATCCGAATGACATAACCATAAATTCGTAGTGGCCTTGATATGTTTGAAGGCAGTTTTTTCTATGTCTTTGGGATTAACCAAAATTTGATGATACCCAGATCTTAAATCTAATTTGGAGTACACCACATACCCTTTCACTTCGGCTAAGATTTCATCCACAGTAGGTATAGGAAACCTATCTCTTATGGTGATTTTATTTAAGGCTCTGTAATCAACACAAAGTCTCCAACTGCCATATTTCTTTTTCACCAACAACACTGGTGAAGAATAAGGACTAATGCTCTCTTGCACTATTTTCTGTTTCAGCATTTCTTGCACAATTCTCTGTATTTCATCCTTTTGAAATTGAACTTGTTTATATGGTCTGATATTAACAGGTGCTGCAGAAGGTTCCAAATGTATATTATGGAACTGTGACCTTACTGGAGGAAGGCTAGTTGGTTTCTCAAACACATCGCTGAATTCCTGTAATATTTCTTTTAACTTGTCATCTTGATCTGATTTATCCTTCTCCTGTTTGTGATTTGTGTCATTTTTCTGTTCTACAAACTCAAATCTGCAGAAATATGCACTAGCCGTAGACATTGCTAGGTTTTTCAATTCATGAGTAGAAAAGCTATCATCAGATAATATGGTTTCTCCCACTCAATTTATTTTCTTTCCCATCCAGTTAAACTGAATAGACATGTTTACATAATCAGAAAGAACTGACCCAACAGTCTTAAACCATTGTATACCTAGAACCAGATTAGCTCCTACTAAATCTAAAATAAAAAGATCAATTACCATTTTAGTGCCCTGTATATCTATCTGTACTTGCTTGCACATTTTGTCATACTTCAAATCTGTCCCACTGGCAGTGGATACTAAGAATGATGGAATAGGATAGATAGGCAGCCTTAGATATTCAGCAATATCCCCTTGTAAAAAATTGTGAGTGAATCCAGAATCCAGCAGCACTGATACTTTGCAGTTGTTGATTGCAGCAGTCAGCCTCAAAGTCCTTGGACTTGCTTGGCCTTGCAGAGAATGAAAACTGATATGTGTTGGCTCAGCTCTTATTTCTTCCACAGTATCTAGAAATATATCATCTTTTTCATTCGGGTCAGTATATTCACTGAAATTTTGTCCATCATCAGATAATAGAAATAGTCTTCCTTTGCATTTGTGCCCTTTTTCCCACTTTTTCGTACAGTTGAAACATTCATTCTTAGATCTTTTGATTCTCATTTCTGCAAGTGTTAATTTCTGTTTAATAATTGGTTGTTTCACAGTGGAATTGCTTGATGATGCCATTAGTCTCTTATGAGGTGGAATATAAGAATTAAAATTCTGATTTGTTGTTGCATAACTGTAAGGAACTATAGCTTGTTGGGGGCAGTATTTGACTATATCAGTTGAGAGATCCTCCCTTTCATATAATTGTGCTAGAGCAAAAGCTTCAACTAGTGTTTCAGGTCTGACTTTTATCACATCCTTTTGTACTTCATTTTTTAATCCTGCCATAAATATTTCTTTAAGAACTTTAGAATTGATATCAGTTACTTTATTTGCTAAGCTCTCGAATCTGTGTTGGTACTCCTTGACAGTAGTGGTTTGCATCACTTTGCTAAGTCTTCCCGAAGGAATCTCATACGCAGAAATGCCAAATCTTTTAGTGACATCCTCTACAAAGTCATACCATGACTTTATTTGATTATTTCTATCAGCCCATAGTAACGACTCTAAGGCCTCACCTTCCATATTGAAGGTAGCTACTGTGATCCTCTCTTCATCTGAAACATTGTGGTACCTCAAATATTTGTTGGCTTTGTAGACTCATCCTTGCATATTGTCTCCATCGAACTTAGGCATTTCAGATCTCACAGATTTGGATTTGAAGTCTGAATTTTTTGAACTCTGTCCAGTTTCTCGACTTCTTGTTTTGCTAAGTAGACATAGTGACTCACTCATTTGAGCCAAAGTTTATTCCATCTTTTTCATTCTTTCACTTTCCACATCTTGCTTAATCTGTAATCTTTTTAGTTGAGTTTCCATTGATTCACTCATTCTTCTTACAAATTTCAATTACTGAAAAAAATATTAAAGAGCTTTAATGAATGGATAATTGATGAGATTTAGGGGTAAGATACGTCCCTGATATGGTTCTGTTAAACACATAACACGCTTTGGATAGTTGTTTGGTATATTATAGGGATACTAGTTCTTCTTCAATATCCAGCTCTAATTTTTTTTTCCTTTTGCATGATCTGAAATGTATTTAATTGATTCAGAACAGATTAGATGCAATAATAATGGATTAGATACGTTTCTGTTTGGGATCTGTTAAAAGCACAGAACAAGTTTTTGGAAAGTTTGTTGGTAGTTTAAAGGAATACCGATCCTTCTTCAGTCTTTTTTTGTTGTTGTTTAGATCTACGATTTGCAACAACTTAGTAATAGAATAAGTTGTAGTTGAGATTAGATACGTCCCAGGTAAGGATCTGCATGTTAAGCACAGAACATGCTTTTGATAAGAGTTTGTATTTTTTTTTTGAACGAGTACAAATCCTTGAAGATCCTTGACGCTGATCCAGGCGACCTTAATCCGAGCAACGCACGCCGGTAGGAGATCATTGAAAGCACCAATAATACATAAGAGAATGGAAGGAGACGGAGGCAATGAAACAGTAGGCACAAAACCCTAGGTTGCTTCAACCCGTTTTACACTACAAGAAATAAGACCTTGTATGGCGGTCTTTAGATGGCGGATTTCCGCCATCTAAAGTGATCGATGGCGGAAATCCGCCATCTAAAGACCGCCATCTTGGACACCGCCATTAAAACCCCATAACCGCCATCTAAAGACCGCCATCTATTATCAATCCCCATTTCCCACCAAAAAACGTTTAGATGGCGGAAATCCGCCATCTAAAATATGGCGCGGGAATAGTTTGGCGTCAATTCATTGATGGCGGTTAATTTCATTGACGGAGGATGTCCGCCGACTATCCTTGTAACATTAGATTACAGCAGTCGGTTCCCTATTATTATAGATGACGGATATCCGCCATCTATTCGTGGGAGAGGGCGATTGTGCCCATATTTAGATGGCGGAAATCCGCCATCTAAACCTTAGTAGAAGAGTATAGATGGCGGAAATTCGCCATACAATGTTTGTTACATTTTTTTTAAAACAGGATTCTATATTTTGCGTTCGAATCGTTGTTTTTTGAAATAGAAATCGATATTTGAGAAAGCGATTTTGAAATTGAAATCGATGTTTTTTATTAAAAAGAAATTAAATTACAGAATCGTTAAACATTCGAAGTTTGAATAAGAAAAAAAAAAATCGTTTAATCAACACTCGTCTAAAAGCGAGTCTTTTGAATCAGAATCAGAAATATCTGATCCGAATGCAGACGGTATAGTGGACTTTGAAGTAGAAGCCATTTGCGTCATGTCGAGTCCAGAAGTCTTCAAAGTCTTATTCAGTTTCTTCATATATGATTTCATAGCATTGAACTTCTTCTTGTATTTGGAGACGTCTTTCTGACTCTCGTTACACTTGTTCTGAAAATGAAAACAAAAATGAGTTTGATAATCAACAAAATTATTGAAATATATTGTAAATACCTCCAATTCTTTGAATTTTTCCGACCAAACTGCATCTGGTGTTGCATCAGCAGTCGTGTTTTCGGAGATCGGCTCTTTTCCTTTCCAATTTGGAGAAGTCCATCTTTCGTTTGTTGTGCTCACCATACTGGCAGCTTCTCCAATTCCTATTATTCGATTCTTCTTATTTTTTCCGAAAGTCTTGTTGACCGTCGCTTCGATAAATTGCTGCTGATAGTACAAGGTCCGACACACAGACCATAATACTAAAAGACGTATCCCAAAGTATCTAATACGCAGAGGAGGGGGGAGTACTGGTGATACAGTATCCCGAACACGGTCACAACCTACCAGCAACTAGAAGTCCGGATAGCCTAAGATGAGTCAAGGTATCTATTCTAGGGTTGGGGAGGTCCCAGGTCGAATCCTAGGAAGATCGACTTTCCTGAGGATCGACTTCCCTGGGATCGACTTTTGAATAAAGTCGATCACCAGGAAAGTCGACCTTCAGAAAGTCGATCTTTGGAAAGTCGACCCCGGGACCCAATCTGATCAGTTGGGCAGTTAGGCGGTTACTGCCCAAATGACCATATTGCCCCCATAAGAACCCCTATAAATAGAGGGCACCCCCCACTCATTGGAGGCAAGTCATTTGGAGAAGAAGGATTCTTAGCGAAGCAGAGCTCTGCACACTTGAGTTCCGGTCCGGTTTCCCGCGGAGTTCCCCGCTTGGCGCTTGCTTGCGCGTCTTGGAGTACTGGTCGGGTTTCACCCCCATCAGTTGGCGCCGTCTGTGATTCAAAGATACTCACGACAAAAGCTCCTCGACTTTTTCGAAAAAAGTGATCGACTTTTTTCCAAGTCGCCAGCTAGGGAGTCTTGCGAGGAAACTAGCCAGCAAGGGATCAACTTTTCAGAAGATCGACTTTTTTTTTCCAAGGAAAAAAAGTCGATCCCTCAAGGAGCTAGGCTTTCAGGCATCAACTTCCAAGGAATTCTCCAAGTGCACTAAGGATCGACTTTTTGAAGATCGACTTTTCTTCAGGCAAAAGTCGAACACTCCTTCCAAAAAAGTCGAACACTCCAGAATGGTGGTAACTCGAAGCACTTCCCAAGGAGGAGGAGCAAATTCTCAAGAGGCGCCAGAGCAACAGCCTGGCAACTCAAAAACTAAGAGGCCAGTGGGTCGACCACCCAAGGCCAATAAGAATAAAAGGACTCCCACAGGACCTGACGCTGAACCCGAAGGTGAACCTGAGCAAACTCCACAAGCTTCAGCAGGAGGGGAGAACCTGAACATCACAGTTCAGGCAATAGCTGAGGCCATCCGACTCCTTGCTGAGAAGGAAAAACCTTCGGAAGAACAACCTCAAAAGGGGAGACCTACAAGCAGCAAGGAACCAAGGGCTGCAGCATCAGAAACCACTCACGGGTTCATAAAGATGCCTATAGAGGAGCTGGAAAAGATGAAAGAAACCATAGCAAAAATGAGCGAGAAAATAAAGGATATTGAAAAATCAAAAGCATCAATATACCATTCAAAAGCTCAGACCTCAAAACAGGCCAAGGCGCAAGAGGAAGTGTCAAGTCACAGAGCAGCACACTCCAGCGCACCATTACCTCGCAAGCCAGAGGAGCAACCCAAACCTCTTCCTAAAAAACCCGTGTATGAAGAAAGCACGGGAGACACAGAAGGAGGGGGTGAGGTCCCAAACTGGCTAGTAGGCATGGATGCCTTACACAGATCACTGATGGTAAAACCAACACCTCTGAAATTCAGGCTACCCAGACTGCAGATCTATGATGGGAAGATGGACCCAGTGGACCATATAAACATGTTCGTAGGGGCAATGCAGTGGGCTACATCAAGGGATGACATTCTCTGTAGAGCATTCCCAGGAACATTAAAAGGACCCATATACAGATGGTTCGTCGAACTGCAGCCAGGAAGCATAACAAGTTTCAAGGACTTAAAGAAGAAATTCGTCGCCCAACATTATGGAAACACAAGGGTCAGAAAGGGTACGGAATCGCTGTTTGCAATTAAGCAGAATGGAGACACGCTTCGGAATTATACAACTAAATTCACGGAAGCCATGCAGAAAATCTCCGATCTGAATACAACAATCGCAATATGCGCATACTCAAAAGGGCTAGACATGAACACGCCATTATCAATAAAGCTAAACGTTAGTAATGTGAAATGCATGGAAGACCTGCTAGACCTGCTAACAAAGGCCCAGAAATTCTGAAGAGTATGAGAAAGAAAAAGAAAGAGGTGCCATAAGCAATAAAAAAGCATATGAAGCACCAAAAAAAATTCCAAAAATTTGAGAAAGGAGAACCATCCTGGATACCAAAACACGATGGAAAGGTCTACCAGACATCTGAGGAGTTTGGAAAATCAAGGTATCCAAAGTACAAAAACTTAGGATTTACGGTTTTCACTACTCCAAAAGAGGAAATCTACAATAAAGAAAAAGGAAGAATAAGGTTTCCTCAACCAGAAGAGTTAAACCCTGCAACAAAAGAGGCTCGAACAAGGAGGAACAGGTATTGCAAGTTCCACAAGGATTACGGGCACAATACAGAAAACTGCAGGGAGCTAAGTACCTTCCTAGACACGCAAGTGAAGGAAGGGAAGCTGAAGCAATACATAAATAAAATAGAAAGGGGGCGACAAGGCTGCAAGGACCCAAAAAACAAGGGTAAGCGCCAACGCTCAAGGAGTCCCGATTCAGACACTGACCACAAAAGAAGGGTAATCAATTTAATCTTCGGTGGAGGATCAGTAGGAGAAAGCAGAAGTTACTCGCGCAAAGTAATGCAGACTACAACGGTACCAAAATCTAAGAAAAGATCGTACCCAAGCGAGGAAATAAGCTTCTCTGAGGAAGATCTGGACAACGTGGTCAGCCCACATGAGGATCCACTAGTGATACAAGTGGATATAGGGGATGATTTAAGTCTGAACAAAGTAATGGTGGACAATGACAGCTCAGTAGATATACTATACCTAGCTGCGTTCGAAAAAATGGGCTACAAAGTGGATCAGCTAACCCCGGCCAAGGAAGCCATTTATGGGTTCACAAATACAAAGGCCCCAGTAGTAGGAGCCATCGATCTACAGATATCCCTGGGAAAAAGAAACGGGAGAGTATCACGCACAGCACACTTCATCGTGGTCAATATAGACTCTCCGTTCAATGGGATCTTGGGTAGACCAAGCATTCACGGTTTCAAGGCAATACCGTCATCTTACCACCAATGCTTCAGGTACCCAGGAAAAGATGGCAAAATGGCAACAGTTTTTGGAGCACAGAAAGACTCCAGAAAGTCGTACAGGAAGGCAACTAAAATAGCCAAACCTATAACCCTGTACATCCAAGAAAGAGAGGAGGAAGAAGACACAACCTCATCTAATCAAGTTGAGGAGGTCAAACTCTCAAAAGGAGAAGTCCTGATAGGCACATCTTTATCCTCCGAGTTGAAAAAATCACTACTGCAACTGTTAGAAACCCATGTGCACACGTTCGTATGGGAGGGGGAGGCACCCTCACAGGTACAGCGTACTATAACGTGCCATGAACTCAACATAGACAGTAACTTTACTCCTATACGGCAGAAGCGAAGAATACTCGCAGCTGAAAGAAAGGAGGCAACACAGGCTGAAATTGAAAAATTAATCAAAGCTGGGCACATCCGGGAAGTCAAATATCTAAAGTGGTTAGCAAACCCAGTCATGGTTAAAAAATCTAATGGGAAGTGGAGGATGTGTGTAGACTTCACAGATCTCAACAAAGCATGTCCAAAAGACAGCTACCCACTCCCATCCATCGACAGATTAGTAGATGCAGCATCAGGAAATGAGTTGCTATCTATGATGGATGCACATTCAGGGTACAACCAGATCTTAATGAAAGA
>LFYR01000850.1:59537-81181 GCA_001185155.1 Zostera marina | reverse complement strand
AAATTAATTTCATGCTAATTAATTAAATTGTATTAAGATTAATTAAATATTTTTAAAATTAAATTATTAAATATTAATTAGTAACAAATTATTTTATTTCATGCAAATTAACTAATATTTAATAATTAATTAATATTCAATTTAATAAGTCAATTGTTAATTACATGTAAATTGATTAAATCATTATAATGATAATTAATTTACAAATTAATCATTATTATTTCAATTTAATAATTAGTTAATTAAATTTTTATTTCAATTAATAAATTAATCATTTCATTTTACAGTAAATTTAATAAATTAAAAATTAGTTAATTAAAGAAATAAATTTAAATTTTTACCGCAATATAGGTTTCCAATCCGAATTTCACAAAAAATCAGTTTTCAGAACCTACAACGTACAAGTATAAAACAAAATAATTAATTAAATTAATTTTTAAATTATATAAAACAATAGAATTATTTAATTATTTAAAAATATTATTAATTCTTTAATTAAAAACAGTAAATAAAATACAGATTTTATGTTATTTTTAAAATTACTTAAAAACAATAAATTATTTATTTATTTATTTAAAGAAAATATTAACTATTTAAAAACACTAATTTGTTTTAATAATTCAATAATAACAGTAATTATTATTTCAATTAAATACACTTTCATTTAATTAAAAAACATTAAAACAGTAAATTAATTACTTGAATATCATTTAATTAAAACAGTAAATTAATTAATTATTTTCATTATTTTTAAAATAATTTAAAAACAGAAAATAATTAAAACAAATTATTTTTAAATTATTTCTTAATTTCTTAATTTCAAACATGAAAAACATTAATTATTTAACTATACAATTTTACGAATTGTTGATTTTTTTAAACCTACAACAAGTTAACAACACAATAATTAATTAGTTAATTATGTCAATTATTTATTTAATTAAATCAATTTATAAATTTTTTAAAAACAATCAATTCAATAATTAATTTAAACTATTATAAACAGTAAATTAAATATATAATTCATAAATTATTTTTCTAAATTATTAAAAATACATTAATTGACATATACAAATCAACTAATTTCAAACAATCAAAATTATTCCATATACCAATTTCAAACATTTACAATTTCATTTCATTCCATATACCAAAATATCATTTCATCAAAATCATCATATCATGAAACAAATCAACTAAATCATTACATTCAAACATATCAAAACCATATCACATTACATTAAAACAAATCAACTAAAACATATCATTACATTTAAACAAATCAAAACCATTACATTAAAATATATCATAAAAACAATCAACTAAAAGATAGATGATATACAAATATCTAACATCCATATATAGATTACAACATCAATTTTCATATCATTTCTATCATTTTCATATCATTTCTATCATTTATAAAACACTTCATTAACATCATTTCTATCATTACATTCCAAACATCTAAACATTTCTATCATTTTTATCTAACAAATTTATAAAACATTATAAAACACTAACATTATCATCTAAACATCTACACATCCAAACACTAACAAATATATAGATTAAAACACATGATTTACCTAAAACATCCAATCATCTAAAACAAATTCATAAAATATATACAAATATCAATTAACATAAAAAAATGGAAGAAATCATACCTTCACACCACGGAAAGGAAGACCGGCGGGAGGGGATGACGACGGCGACGGGACGACGGCAAGTGATCGACGACGACGACGGCAGTTGGCAGACGACAGCGGCGGCGATTGGGGAGAGGAGAGAACGATTTCAAGACAGACAGCGGCGTCTGTCGATTTGGGGTTTTTTATTAAACCCCAAAACTTACATGGCGGATTTCCGCCATGTAAGTACACTTAAGTGCCGCCATGTAAGGTGGAAAAGTCCGCCCAATCGAAATTTGGGCGGGCTTTTTCCGCCCGAGTCCCCGAATACTTAACATGGCGGACATCCGCCATGTTAAGTCAATTTAATCGGGTAATCGGGTTATTGTTTGGGGGAGATTCGAAATTTTGGACGGGATAGTTTAGATGGCGGAAATCCGCCATCTAAACTCCGCCATCGAAAACAATTTCGAACCGCCGTCGAGCCAAAACCGTTTCTCGGCGGACTCAAAGAATAGATGGCGGACATCCGCCATCTAAACAACTGAAGTATTGATGGCGGAAATCCGCCATCTAAAGGCCGCCATACAAGGTTCTTTTTTTTGTAGTGTTAAATGCGTAAGCAATTCTTAATTGAAAAGTTTGATAAAAAAAACATTCCACAATTGTACCGATTTATACTTAAGAAATAATAAAGATAAGTTGTGACATGGTCACACTTTACTCTAAACTAAACTACCCTTTAAGAGATTTATTAGGGTCGGGTGTAGTCTTTAAATCGGGCAGGCGGGATCCTATTCCGAACAGATCGACGATGGTCGGCCGTCTCTGCATCAGTCGTTCTTGTGCGGGTCTCTTCTCCAGTCTCGTCGTCCTCCGTGCTCTGTAGCAGGTTCGTCTTCAATTCTGTTATAAGTCTCTCTTCGTCTATTCTATCTTCATCAGCCTCACAACCAAAAAATTTTAAGTCGTTATAATTCGGATTAATTGCTTCCATATAACTTTTCATATGACGTTTTGTTACCTAATTGTTTTGATTTCAATATGTTAATTATGTGTGTCCCCAAAAATCGATTGGTATTTTTGATTGAAATCTATCGCTCTCGCTACTTGTAGCAAGTGTTGGTGTTTACGCTCTGCCACTCTATTTTGTTGTGGAGCGTATGGACACGTTAATTGATGGGTTATTCCAAGTCCGGAAAAAAACACTTTCATTCTTTCATTTACAAATTCACCTCCATTATCTGATTGGATAATTTTGGGCGTTGTATGAAATTGGTTTCGAATGAAATTGGTTTCGAATGAAATTTAAAAATTGAGATGTTTTATCAAAAACATCCGATTTGAAAATCATCAAAAAAATCCATGTATTCCTGCTGAATTTATTAACAACGGTTAAAAAATATCTATGACCATTTATTGATTTAACTAGGAATAGTCTCCAAACATTCATAAAATTGCAATTTTTAAAATTTAGCCAAATGACAAGAATATTCAGAAATATTAGAAATATTTTTGTGGTTATAACCACTCAAAATACTAAGAAGCTTGTTTTTGGGTGCATGTCCCAATCTATTATGCCAAGTTTCTAATGTCACTACATTAATTATAGCATTAGTAATTTGCTTTTGCAAAAAGACATAAACTCCTTTTCTTTCTTTACTATGTCCAATAAGTTTGTTCGAATTCCTTTCCTGAATAGTATAAGATTTTGCATTAAAAACAACAATATAATCATTAGATTTAGCTAATTGCGCAATGGAAATTAAATTTCCAGAAAATCCAGGAACATAGCATACGTTTCTTAGGTACATGTTATTGTTGATTTTAACACTTCCTATCATGTTAATCTCCTTAATGGTACCATACTACCATTAGGCAATCTAGCAATCATTGAATTTTCAGATTTAATTATTTTCTAAAATAATTTCCTATTACCCGACATATGAGTTGAAGCACCTGTATCTAATATTCATTCATCTAAATAATTGATATCATTTGAAATATTCACATTAAATAAATTTATACCTGAGGATGATGATGGTTCGATCATCTCTTGAAGAGTTTTAACTTGATCGGAGGTGAAGCCATAGTTGTTGTTGGCAGTCGACGTCGCTCCATCATTCACTTGGACCATATTTTCTTGCGCTTTTCCCTTATCTTGATTCCTAAATTTGCCTCTTTTGGGATACCCCACTAGTTTGTAGCATACCTTAGTATGACCGTACCTCTCATAATGGTCGCACCAAAGATCGATGTTCAGTTTCCTTCCATTTTTACCAAACTCATTATATGCCTTGTTCTGATTCTTCTGTTGGTTGTTCACTTAGTTTTTCTGATGGTTTACCTTTTTAGATTGGTCGAATTGTACATAGTAGGCATTTGCCACTTCAACGCTCTTCCTTTTGTGAAAGCTTATGTGTTTCTCATCTTCCTGGATGAGTGCAAAAACCTTACTCAGACTCGGTAGACCTTCACTAGATGAGAGCATTTGTCCTCTTACTGGTACAAACCCCTCATTAAGACCAAGCAAAAACTGTAATACTCTGTCCTTTGCCTCAAGTTCGAAAAACTGCCTCAGTTCATTGCAAATGCACTTACCACTGGAACACATTGGCTTTTTAATACAAGAATCTAGTTGATTCCATAAGCTCTTCAATTTCTGAAAGTAGTAGATGCATATAAAGTCCTCACCTTATGACATAATACTTATATCATATTTCATCTGAAATATCTGGGACTTGTTTGCACTTTTGTAACGATCCTCTAGGTCTTTCCATGCTATTGCAGCAGAGTCGGTGTATAATAGTGTTGTTGCGATCTCTGGTTCTACTGTATTAAAAAGCCATGACATTACCAGTCCGTTACAAGTTTTCCAAGCATCACGACCTTTGGAATCATCAACCGGTTTCGGTATGTTTCCTAATGTAAACCCCAGTTTCTGCCTTGATACCAATGCCATCTTCATCGCACATTGCCATTGGAAGAAATTTGTCTCCCCCATAAGCTTTTTGGTAACCAAAACGACACCCGGAGCTAGAATGGTCATAGTATCTCTTTCTGTCTTGATTCAAAGGAATTGACTAGATTTTTCACCCCCTTTAATTGTCAATGATTTATCACCCATTTTGCTTTTCTAGATATTGATAAAATCAAATACACGTGTGGTGTGTGTTCACAAGTACAATGAAATATCAATAAAAAATTAGAATAATTTGAAACAGTGAGTTGAAAAAAGTCAAACAGTGAGTGATCGCAAAATCTGAGAGATTGCGAACACGATTCGCGATTGCAGGTGGACAGGAGGAGTCGCGTACCAGAGACGATGAGAATCCTTGAAGAAATCGCACGGAAAAGGAAGCTGGGATGGGATCGCACGACGTATGCAGATCGGCGGAAAAAATCACGGAAAAAAAATCGTCGGGGTGCAACGCGTGTTGGGTTTTTTGATACCCTAGTATTTATATTTAATCTTCACAATATTCAATGTGTTACAATATTACAACACTAACATCATAGATAATTAAGCACTAATCTCATAACTCCTGAAGCTTAATAGTGTCCTGTCCTTCATCGACGTTGCTGATCTTGTTACCTGTATGATAAGCCCAAAAACGCCACCCTTTCAATCTGAACGTTACATCTTGGAAGAGGAAAATTTTCACTATCTTACACTTTTTTTGTCTTTACACTTTTACACTCTACCTTATACATATTGTACTATCTTACAAATATCTTATGATTTTTTTCACCTCTTTTTGTATTGGAAAGAACCCATGAAGTCAGATGTGTTCCACTCTTCTTTTCTTTTTGTTCCACTCTTTTTTTCTTCTTCCTCCCATGTTTTGCTTCTTCTAAGATTCTACTCATTTCTCTTTTTATTTGGATTTCATTATCACATTTGTTTCATTATCACTGTTTTTTTCATTTTTGCATCCACATTTTCGGGGTTTCCATCATTTTTCTAAAAATACCTCATCTTTTTTATTATTATTCTATTTTTTACTAATGTTTTTTTCGAAATAATCTACACATTGTTTCGATTTATCTACCCATTGTTTTTCATCACTCACACTGTGTACCTCATCTCATTTATTATTGTTCTTTTTTATCTCACTACTGTTGTTTTTAATCATTGTTCTTTTGTGTATCTCATCTTTCTCATTATTGTTCCATTTCTTTTACTAGTGTTGTTGTTTCGATTTAACCTATCCATTGTTCCTCATCATTCATATTTTATGTATCTTATCTTTTTCATTATTGTTCTTTTTATCTTACTACTGTTGTTTTTAATCATTGTTCTTCTGTGTATCTCGTCTTTCTCAATATTGTTCAATTTCTTTTACTGATGTTATTCCGAAATAATCTACTCAATGTTTCGATTAAGTCTACCCATTGTTCCTCATCACCTAAATTCTGTGTATCTCATCTTTCTCATTATTGTTCTGCAATTAGAGAGACATAGAAGCTTAATAGGAAAAAAAACTAGAACAATCATTAAATAGATTTTAAAATAAAATGTTCTGCAATGGCTCTCCCCTTGTTCAATTTTTTTTTAAATATTAACCCTATAGATATTTTTTTTTCTGAAAATTCAACGTCGGGACGGGTCTGGGTATGCCAGAGACCCGTACCCGTCCCGAAGGATTGTCTAAAATCAAACCCCCCAAACCACAAAACCCACGACACCTCCTATTATTGTCGTTTTTTTCATCAAGAAGCCAGAAGAAACCGACTCGGCCAAACTTTCTCCGCTTTGCCTCTGCAGGTATCTTCTTTCCTCTTATTCTCTCTTAAGAAACCCCTAGACCTTGCCGGAGCAGCTGCAGACTTCGACGGAGCTTCCTTCATCCTAGCCGGAGTTTGCCCGTTTCTTCTCCCATTCTGCTCGCCTGCTTCACGTAAGGTCGTCTTCATTTTTCACTAACAGTATTGACCAAAGATTATGGATTTTGAGAAAGAGTATGTGTTTCTAACTTTCCCATTCTTTAATAAAATCAATCCATTGAACCAGTCTTCTCTCTTTTTCATAATATTTGATTTTTTGTTATGTACTCCATTTTTTTCAGGCAACAACCTATGTTGAGATCAATGGCTAAGCCGATTAAGAATGCAGTGGATAAGTACCAACTCCTTCCTGAATTCCTCAAGGTTCAATTTCCTTTTATATCTAATGCTTCGTCCACATTATTACTGGTGTCATAATTTTTTTTTTTTACTGTTTCCATTATTTAAAGTTGAACATTTTATTTGAGACTTGAGAGAAATGTGTGCATGTGATCGGGAATTAAAATATGGCCCCTTCTTGATGTAGGCCATTACATCTCTTTAACAAGTCCTTGGCTCCATGACACTCTCTCTCTAATGGGAAAGCCAAACTCTCATTGTGGATTTCCACTCTAACACAATGAGACTATAAATTAGAGTGGACTTGAAAAAGGGAGGATTGACTATTGGTTACAACTTTATATTTTTTTCGTAGGTATTCTTCTCACTCCTACTTTATTAGTTTATTTTGTTCTCCTTTTTTTCTCCTGTGATTTCTCTCAGAAGAATGGTGGATTCCAATCGATCTCCCTATATTCAGATTATTGGACTCCAATCGATTTCCCACATTGAGTAATTAATTCAGAGAGAAGCATCAACCTCTCCTCTGAGTTTTCGGTACTGTTCCATTGGATCCTCTTCCTTAGATCTGCTTACATAACTTCCTCTTTGCATCAGGTAATACTGTATTATACATAAACATTTCCTGAGAAACCCTTGAGTTATTGACAATCTAATCTCACCACAAAATGATAAAATAAAGGAAAATAAGGCTATAACTAATTATGTCATAGTTAATAATACTAGCTAATAAGGAAACCATAGAGAAATGTATAAATTGCTTGAGTAACTACAGGGTCACACAAATTGCCCCCTCCAAGCACTCAGAAACATTAAGGCCCAAAGGCATCTTACAAGAGGTAAATCTAGGGATCTGGACCAAAAAGCCTCCCAAGTTCTCCATGTTGTTGTGGAGAATTAAGGTCAAGAGTCTGAACACATTAACTAGGCTACAAAGTTGGGGGCTCAACGCCACAACATAAATACAACCTGCCCGCTATGTGGACATGAGGAAGAAACATTACAACATCTATACTTTAACTGTCATTACACTAGATCCCTTTTGTTAGAGTCCACTAGTTGTCTTAATAATGCTGTTTGGACACTTAGTGGGCAAAATCCCCCATCTCCCGCAATAGATATCAGGATAGGCGATATTATGGAAACAATACAAAAATTCACCCACAAGTCCAGCTATTGGGGGGTACACTGGACTATGCTAGCATCCTTTTCCTGGCACATATGGTGTAAAAGGAATAAGAGACTAAAATAGCACACCCTAAGGCCCCCATAAATTGTCAGCAGATAAATTATTAAGGATGTGAGCATTGCATATAATTCTACATCCTACAAGAAGCACAATCTTTTACAGATTGAAATACAAGCTATACGCTCATGGGAGTCCAACCTCTTGAGGCTTCAATCCTTGGCCAGTTAGTCAGGGTCATAGCTGTATAAGAGATAGACAATGTTTTTACATTTACTGTACTTGCATTTCCCTATATCTGTAATCTTGGGCCATGCCCAACCTCCTTTTTCAGTAATGAAAGTTCTAATTTCTCAAAAAAATTATATCATCGTTAATTACATATTAATTATTTTCATTCATATTATTCTATGTTTTTTCTATATTATTGTTTGCAGGTGAGAGGGTTGGTGAAGCAACATCTAGACTCTTTTAACTACTTTGTCACTTGTGGGATTAAGAAGATCATGCGTGCCAATGATAAGATTGAATGCAAATTTGATTCTGATTTATATCTGAGGCAATAAATCTATATTTTTTTGCTCATTTAATTAATGTTTCCTGTCATTTGGATTACATGTTTATTGCTTATTTCTTCCCGAAGCGCAGGTATAATGACATATACATTGGGGAGCCTGTCATCGTAACTGACTTTAAACCGCAACAACTTACACCTCAAAAGTGCCGTCTTACTGATACCACGTACGGATTTAGCTTTGTTACATTTCTACTCTATTTTCTTCTTTGCTTTTTTTTTGATGAATCAAATATTTCATTTCTGAAAATAAAAGGGGGGATAATGCCCAAGATTCAAATGTAGGGAAATGTAACATCCGGATCCGGGTAAAATCCGATCTGGATCCAGGCCTGTTTTAAGTTATTTAAATAACTTAAAACAGTGTTTTGTTTTTATTTTAAAAAAAAAGGCAAATTTTTTTTATTTTAAGACTTTATAAATTTTTAGCATAAAAATTGGTCCATGAAAAGAGCTATATTATTTTTAATATAAGCTCCTCCCACTATTTAGACTTCATATTTGTTTTAGACAAAATGAATCTTTATTTATAGACCAACCTTCTTTGTGTTTTTTGAATTCTATCGATGTGGGACTAAAAAAGTGTGGTTAAATAAATTATTATTATAGAGTATTTTTTATGTTGTAGATGTATTAAAGAAGGCCCAGCCCAGCCCATTACGTTATTATTTTTTAAAAGCCTCTTGGGTTATTTATTATTTTCTTTTTATAAAAGCCTCTCTTTTATAAGTTTAAAGAAACCCTAGCCATTTATAGAGCTATATTATTACGAAAATACCTCTAAATGATTAACCGGTTTTTAAACCTTGGTGTTACAATGAATTATAGGGTGTTATAATAATTAATAAATATATGTATTATAAAAATTTTTCTATCCAATATATTTTTAACTAAAAAATTTAATTAATATAATTTAGATATATAAAAAAATATTAATTTCCTATAGTTTTATAAATATTTACGAAAATGCCACTGGCGCATCTGAGCGCATATGCTCAGATGCTCCAGGTGGCGGCGCATCGCGCAGAGGCGCATCCGGAACCTTGGATCATAATACAACTAGGTTTATTCATAGATTAAATTATTAAAAAGCGACGCTTAAAGCGGAAAAGCGTTCCTGGAGGAGCGCTTTCCAAATCGCTTTTTTTAAGCGGGTGAGTGGGTCGGGTTAGTGGGTTTCTACCCATCACCGGGCAGTAGAAGCTTGGAGAAGGGAGGAGGAGAAAGATCTGTAAGCTGCAGTAGAAGCAAACTCTTCAAACAGATTTCTTCCTCTTTTATAGCTGCTGGAAGTTTCTCATGGTCCAGCACCTGTCTGGCCAGGTGTTTTCCCAAATTAGACACCTGGTTGGTTTGTTACACCTATAAATATTACACCTATAAATTACACCTATAAATATTCATCACCTGGTTGGTTTGTTAAACGTGTAATATAAGTTATATTACACCTATAAATATTACATGTTTACTGTAATAAATGTTATATTACACCTATAAATATTTATAACAGGGGTATATATTTGAAAAAAAATATTTATAGGATTTGAAAAAAAATAATACAGGAATATATATGCAATTTTCTAAAAAATTGCATATATTTACGAAAATGCCATTATCGCTTTTTTAGCTTTTAGCACGCTTAAAGCTAAAAAAGCGCTAATTGGAAATTGGGAGCGCTTTATGCTTTTTAAAACTATGGGTTTATTAAATTCCACAAATAAAAAAAATAAAGGCGCGATGCGGAGCCTGGTCAGATGCTTTGTGTCCCCAATTGTCACGACCCGATTACCTCCAATTAAGATTAAGTACTCACTACTCAAGTAGTCGTACGGTTCGTACCTACAAATCATAAAAACAATACACACATATGAGTTAGTACGAAAATCTCTTGCAATCCCTTCACTAATATGACTGAAAAATCCGTGAATAATAAACCAATAATTTCCTCTTGATACGGACCCTTATTAAGATCCGTCTTATTGCTCTTATCGGATCATAACAACACTAACTTAGTTCCTTTGAACCCGAACTTGATCATGTCGGATCCGAACTAGCCTTGTCGAGCCCGAAATAATCCCTTGGGATTTGAATGTGTAACAACATATTCAAAATAAGGTATGAAAAATCAGATTTTTAAACATGCATAATTAGATTTATTCATGCTTAATCAAATTTAATGCTACTAAAACATGCAGTAAAAGATTTCAAATAAAGTAGGCAAAAAAAAATCAGATTTTTAATGCTACTAAAACACGCAGTAACAGATTTCAAATATGGGGTGGGAACAGATTTCAAATCGATACAACCAATAGAGAACATAGTCACATACTAGCAAAATGGAGTTGGAAATGCCTCTCCTATGGGGGAAGAACCCAGTTAGTAAATTGGATTCTTGCAGGAAAATACACCTACTGGGCCCAGGGCACAACTCTACCTGAATCTTAAAAAAAAAGGTAAGGAAACTGGCATATAACTTCATATGGGATGAGAGAAAAGGAATACCTTGGAAACAAATGATCCAACAAACCCACAAAATTTTCCATACTCCTCTGGAGAATAAAATGGGGACATAATGACATATAAACACTTTCACTAGACTAAATGGGTGGGGCATGCTAAACCAAGCCACCTGTGACCTGTCTATTATGCAACACTGAAAATGAAACGAGAAGTCATCTATTTTTCAACTGCACTTACACTAGAGCCATTTTATTACCCCTAATAGGAAAACTAGACAACATATTCTGGAAAATCATGAACATACCCACACCCACAACCACACACCCTGACATTAGGCTAGGGGACCTAATCGAGGCATGTCAAAAGCTAATACGTCATTCTTAAATTTGGGGTTTATTATGAAACATGATTGGAGCTTTGACTTGGCACATATGGGCAGAAAGAAACAGAAGATAGCAACAACACTCACTCAGACCATTAAAAATATTCAACGAGGTCATAAATTACATATGCTTTTCCTTTAAGCCTGAGGGTTTTAAGAAGAGTTGTTGTCATCCATGGGGGCATAGTACTATACAAATATGGGAGACCAACCTCCGGAGGCAGATAACCTAGTACTCAACACTAGGCAGTATGGATGTGTGGAAAGTGTCAAATGAGTCTTGTACTCTTTGCCATATTTTATTTGTCTTTTTTATGTTTATTCCCAATGTAATCAGGGCAATGTCCATTATTATTAATGAAAATATCTAACTACTTCAAAAAAAACAGATTTCAAATAAAGTAGGCAAAAAAATCAGAATTTTTAGCATGCATGATAAGGCTCATTTGAGCTTAATCAGATTTTTTTTGAAGCAATTAAATTTCATTAAAAAAATAAGGCTAATGCCCAGTTTACAAAAATAGAGTATAGAAATAGAAACAGAAGTAAAAAGAAATGAGCAAGAAGCTCATTGACTCTCTCCCATTAGCTTTGTAGTCTAGTTCAAGGTTTTCTATGCGTTCATGCGATGACATATTAAGCATATAAGTATATGCGTGCATATACGCTCATATACGTAAATATGCGACATGTTATATTTATATGTATTTCTTAAAATCACCACTAATATTTTCATAATATATGAATAATATAATATAATACAGTAACTCGGTAAGAATATATTTTAGTATTCTTACTGTAAAAAAAAATAGCTGCATGTGGAGGCGTGGAGCAGCACCATCCACATGTAAGTATTTTAGTCTCACATCACATGTGAGTAAATATTCACACAGCAGACAGCAGTACAGCACCATCTACTGATAAATAATAAATAATTTCTCACAACACCATCTCGATGTGAGTGACTGATCCAATCCACATGTGAGTAAGAATATTTTAATATTCTTTATCATAAATGCCAACCAACGGTAAGAATAAATGTTACGTTTTTTCTTACCGATTTTTTCAAACGCATACAACATGTATGCGAGATCTGGAAAACCGCATACTCGTTTATGCGGCGCATAAACGTCACATAAACGTCGCATAGAAAACCATGGTCTAGTTATATAGTAACTAGATACGTTGCCTCAGGAGGTTAGTCTCTCATACTTCCATCATAGATGTCTCCAAAGGATGACAACAACTCTTCTGGTAATACACTGAATCAAAGAAGAGACTGATGTCTTTAATGACCTTCTTAAGGACTACTTCAGGAGGCCTACTAATGTGTTGTTTATATCTTTTATTTCTTTCCGTCCATATATGCCACGACAAGCACCCAATAGTATTCCGTAGTAGCCCCCAAGGGGGAGAGTGGTGCGTAATTTTTTGTGCTGCCTCCGTCAGATTCCCCAATCTAATATCTGGACTGGATTGGGTGGGAACTGGAATATTCATTATTTTCCAGAAGGCGAGATTCAGGTGCTCCGCCAACGGAATTAAGAGAGATCTGAAAAAAGAACAGTTGAAGAAAAAATGACTCCTAGTTTCATCTTCCAGATTGCATAACAGGCAAGCAGGAAGTACTTGTACTCTCCAATTTTTTAACTTCCTGAACGTGTTTAAAGCTTAATCAGATTTAATGATACTAAAACATGCAGTAACATATTTGAAAAATAGTAGGCAAAAATCAGATTTAAACATGCACAATCAATTCACATATGCTTAATCAGATTTAATTATCCTAAATATACAGCAACCGATTTTAATTAAGGATGCAATCAAAATCAGAATTCTAAACATGCGAAAGCAGATTCAATAGGCATAGCATGACACTATAACTTGTTTATACAATGCAATTTCATTCAGGTCATTAAATGAAAAAAATATACCTGCATAAAAAGCCACCTTCCATCATGCATGTAAAGTAGCGGTATGGATATAAAATTGAAGAGTAAATATATATAGCTTAGACTACTTCGTAACCACCCCTTGTGGGAGAAGAATGCCCAAAACAGTGAGAGAATGATACCCAAACTCAAACCAAGAAGCATAACATCCACTAGCACAACGAATCAGATAGAACATGAAGCAACGAATAAAAAATATCTCTACTAACACAGACTGATTTGCCCAGATCGTTGGAGAAAAAAATATCACAAAATCAACGAGTCACATAGAATATCCCCCACAATAAAAAAAGTATACTTCTACTTTTTGTCTCTTCTCCTTATTTTTTCTAACCATCTTGTCATCATTAAAAAAATTTGATAGCCATCACCTTTATGCTGTCAAGCTACAATATCTACTTTGTCCTAATCGTCCTTTGTTGTACTTTGTTTTTGATTTTTTTTTGTTTCGGGGTTTGGTTGGGAAGTTAAGTATACCTTGGATGGTTCGATCATTGGAGCATATTTTGGAGTAGGTGACTGAGCTTTTCTCCTGGTTAACCCAAGGAATCGGATGCGCGCTTATGCGCCATTGCGCATCCAAAGGGAGATCCGGATCTGGGTCGGATCCAGACTGATTCTACTCGGATCCGGCCCTAAATTAAAAAAAAACAGGCCAAATTTTTTATTTTTATTTTTATTTTAAGACCTTATAAATTTTTATGCCAATTTTTTTTACATTGGTCCATGAAAAGAGTTATATTATTTTTAATATAAGCTCCTCCCACTCTTAAGAATTCATGTTTGTTTTAGACAAAATGAATTTTTTTTTATAGACCAACCTTCTTTGTGCCTTTTGAATTCTATCGATATGAGAATAAAAAAGTGTAGTTAAATAAATTATAAAGTATTTTTTGTACTTTTTGAATTCTATCAATGTGGGACTAAATAAAGTGTACATGTATTAAATAAATTATTGTTATAGAGTATTCTTTGTACTTTTTGAATTCTATCAATGTGGGACTAAATAAAGTGTACACGTGTTAAATAAATTATAGTGTTCTTTGTACTTTTTATAATCTATCATTATGGGACTAAATAAAGTGCACGTGTTAAATAAATTATAGTGTTACAATGAATTATAGGGTGTTATAATAATAAATAAATATATGTATTATAATAATTTTTCTATCCAATATATTTTTAACTAAAAAATTTAATTGATTATTTTATTGGCATGCCTATATTTTAGGATTGATATATAAAAAATATATGAATTTCCCTTATTTTTATATATTTACGAAAATGCCACTGGCGCAAGGTTCAGGATGTGCCTCTGCGCGATGCGCCACCACCTGGAGCACTTGAGCTTTTACGTGCTTTCGCACCAACGGCATTTTCGTAAATATATATAAAAATAAAGGTTTTTCATATATTTTTTATATACCTAAAATATATCTACTTCATAAAATATATCAAAATAGTTTAAGTAGTTCAAAACACATAAACTAGTTCAAACTTGAAATACATAATACGATCTGTAGGTGATCCTGTGTCTTCTTTAGCCGTTTATAGAACAAATGATTTACATCTATAGGTTCAGGTTGGGGTTCACCCTCATTGTTTTCATTAAATTCAGCCATTTCGAAAACCCTAAAAAAATAACAAATTAATTAAAAAAAAACACAACCCTAATCTCTGAAATGAGACGGAGAAAAAGATGAAGGAAGATATAAAAAAAACAAAAAAAAAACGCATGCTAAGGGAGATGCGCCTGGCGCATTTCTCTTCCAAGGCGCATTGGCGCATATGCGCGCATAATGCACGCGCATCCGGAACCTTGCAAAGGCGTGCTTTTGTACGCAAAAGCTCAAATGCTCCATGTGGTGGCACATCCCGAACCTTGGGTTAACCTCAAGTCTTGAGAATTTAGAGAAGGTTTCAAGGATCTCTTTGATTGTTCCAAGGGATTTGGGATTGGTTTTAGAGAAGATCAAGACATCATCTACATATAGGAGATGAGAGATAGAGGTAGCCAGCTCAGAGGGTGAGCGAGGGTTTCTGCTCACATCCAGGGGTAGGGGACCTGATCGCGGGCAGGGTTGGGGGAGTCTGCTCACGATTTTCAGGGAAGGAGCCCCTGCTGCTCGTGTTTTTAGGGAAATACCTCTTTTTCTCGCGTTTTCAGGGAAGCAGCCTCTTGTGCTCGCGTTTCAGGGAAGATTCTGCTCGAGTTTAGGTTCTGCTCCAAGCCTCTGGCCAATGTTTTAAAAGTGTCGCTTTAAGCGTTTAAAACTTTTCAAATCGCTTTAATTTAGTGGGTCAGTGGGTCGGGTCGGGTTAGGTGAGTCTACTCGAGTTTCAAGGGAGCTTTCTGCCTTTTCTCTTTTATCTACTATTTTATCGTTTTATTTGTTATATTATAAGATTTTAGTTATTTTATTTTCTGTTATAATCTAGCTTAAAAAAAAAGAAAAATAATAAAAAAAGGACTGGACTGTGGGGCTAGCAATCACAACGAGGAGGCACTACAATTGCAACAATAGGCAGTATGAGGCTCGAAGAGACATAAACAAGAGGGCAGTCGATAACGTCAAGAATGCACAGGAATTCTGGAGAAATTTCGCAAAGACTCGGAACACCACAAACAACAACCACCCGAACAGAGGTCATGGAGTAGTAGAAGAAAATTGCAGTGCAAGAGGAAGGAAATCAAGTAGCCACAGAGTGCTGGATCTGATCACAGGGGTATATCGAAAATCGGAAGCTGAGCAATCCGGAATTGGGTGACCTCAAAGGGCTGGATTTTGTATCTCCGGTAGACCCTGGCCGTCCAGAGGTAGCAATAATACAGAAACATCAAAATATCAAATAATCCCACTAAAATTCGGGGACAAACTTCAGCTCACGCTAAGGGCCCTAGGGGACACACCAAGCTATTGAAGCCTTGCATCAATGGTCAAGTTCAAATGGAATGTTAAATTGTTAAAAGCAACTTCCAAATAATTTGTTACAAGGAGTCGACCTTTATCATAACATAGAATGGTAGCTGATTACCTAAGGTGCTGTGATAGGAGATTCAAACACTTGTGAGATTTACCCATTTTGGTGAGAAAAGAGAAGCCTGAAATCATATATAAGGAGGCCTATGAGTAGATCCCACAACGGGCTTTCATTGAAGGACTAACGGCTGGAATGTTCTCCAAGGATTGTGTGAACAAAATTACTAGCACTTTGGGTAAACCGCTCCATGGGGAATATCTAGACACACATCGTTACAAGAACGTGCTTAGGGTTTGCTTCATGGCAAAAACGACTTTTAAATACCAGTCAACCATTACGGTAGAGATATGGAATGGACAAACTTCAACCCATCTCACCTTGAAGGTCACCTACCGTTCCCGACCATAACGGTGCACGGACTGTGGTCTGTTTAGTTGTGGGTATAGGACTTAAAATAGTCCTAATCGGGTCCCTATGAGGGCTGGAATTAATTGTAGATATAGGACTTGGAATAGACATAACCGGTCCTTATTTATTCTGGAATTAATTGTGGATGAGGCCTATCCAGGTAGCCCATCCGATTTATTTCCAGTATTAATATTTATCTCCAGCTCTTGGTCTACATTGTCTAGTAGCATCTCTTCTGCCTCAGAATTCGGGTCAGAGCCAGACTTGTTTTCCCAGCTATGGTGGGAAGACCTATCATCCTCTGTCCTAGACTCTTAGGGATCCTATAGGTAGGGGAGACTTCTTCATCAAAATCTCCCATATCTTTATCTGTAAGAAGATTCCTGAAATTGGTACAAATTAAAGGTGAGTTGTCTTTTCTGGAATTGTCTTCTTCTGTGTTGTGAGCTGGTGGAGAGAGGGATTTGTCCTTCTGTAAAAGATTTGTATTGGTATTATACGGTTTTGCTGTGTGGGTTTTCCTCATGTGGGTGGGAAAAGGCCTGACTGGAACAGTTTCAGGTTTCAGCAGAGAAATTTGAGGGTGAGAGAGAGAGAGAGAGTATGGAGTCATACCTTTAAAGTTGTTGTGGGAGTAACAACCTCTCTTGACTTACCTATCATAGATTCATAGCCTCCTTAGCCTGGTCTGTTTGATTCCTTAGCTCGGGCTGATTTAGCGAGTTTTTTTGTGTCAGCCGGTCGGGTTGAGTCCATGGGTTGGGAACTACCTGCCGAAGTCCACCACCTCTTCTATTTCCAGTCCCCTGCCGGTGTGCAATTGAATTTTAGAGGCCAAGATTCCCCCCTCTTCTATTTCCGATCCTCTTACAGAGTTTGATTAAAATTTCAGAAACCATGATTTCACCCTCCTCTATTTCTGATTGCCTAGGTAGCCCTTTCGTTTCCTGATCATAAGTGTGTTGCGATTCTAGCTCTTGCACTGATTTTTCCCCATCTAGGGTTGCCAAGTCTTCCCCTCAACAATTGTTTTCTCAATGACTGAAAAGCCCACACCACAAACACCTTGGTGGACGGGAATGGTATGTGACTTTTAGTGAGGTCCTCTGGATATTGCTTGCACTTTCCTTGATTTCCACCTCTTCTCTGCTTTTATGTAATTATCTTATATTGTATGTTCATAATTTCGTATCATGTTCGTTTCTTTGTGTTCGTGATAAAAGTAAAAATTACCTTCTCATGATCTAATGAAATGAATTTATATTTAAACATTTGTTTTTTGATAACGTTCTATTGTTATTTGGGAGGACATTATCTAGGTTACAAAGATATAATGGAAGATGAACAATGTTTATCATCTATGGCCTTCTATGATTGCCATACTGATACATCATGGTGCCAGACTCCCAATTTCCCAAACAATAAGTGCACTGGCCTAAACCAGATTTTGTTTTCTTTCGTATCGAAAATTTCGAAATTTCTGATCACTTCACTACCCTACCTTTTATATCATAAATCATAATATCTAATATCTATCTATAGATTAAACTAGAGAAGGAGATTTGGATTTGAAATATCAGGAAAACAACGATTCATTCATTTTGTATTGCTCTTTATGTATAATACAACCTCCACAATCATTGATCATGGAGCATGGCTTTAAAAACAAAGGAAAAGTGAACTAATTGCACATTAATTAAGCCGTCCTAATAAAGAATAAGTAACAAAGCTTTATCGATAATACTATCTAATATCTACTAATTATTATCTGTTCAGTAATTATAAGATTTCGATTTCCGATGATAGTATGATACTGATATTTACTACATATTAGCCTGAATATATAAAATTCATATTCTTTGAAAATTATTTTGCTCCATACAAAATTTTAAAGGCAAAGCTAACTTGTTATTTTTTCCCTACAAAGTTATTCTGCTCCAATATATGTCGATGTCACATTCACTTCAGGGAACCAAAAACCAAGAATACCAAAGATTAAGGTATTGCCATGTCATCATTTATATTTTGAAGCATATGAATGATATTTAAATGTCAAATTTCTCTCTTCTTTCAGAAAAAGATTATTATCGGGCGGATACCAATTATGCTTCGTAGTTGTCATTGCGTCCTAAATGGAAAAGATGAGTTTGAGCTCGCAAAACTTGGTTGGTATTTTAGTTTTTTTCTTCAGTCATATTTTGTTGTTTGAGAGGCGTTTCTTTCTCTTCATATATACAATCTTGCTTGTAGGTGAATGTCCTCTTGATCCAGGGGGATACTTTGTTGTTAAAGGGGCTGAGAAGGTACGGCTAGTTATTGGATTTATGAATTATCATGCTGTTTAGGTGGCCATGCGATCATGCTATGGAGGTGGTCACATGGGTTGCCTATGCAGGACCTTAAAATATTATGAATTTTGCACATATGATGTAACCTATGGTATGAGAACAAGATCAGTGGAGAAGGTGAAGATCTTCTCACTGATTTGATGCAAATCTCTTGGAATCCACCGAGACTCGATTTAGGAATTATAGGAAGTAAGAATGTAGAATAAGGTGAATAAAGAGAGAGTAAAATACCTTTAATGGTTAGGACACAATATTCAATACTAATCTCCTCCTTCATTGTCCACTCTTTTTATACTCATATCATTGGTAGTGGACATCCCAATGATATGAGTTGTGGTCCTCCTAGAAAGGAGAGAGGGTCCGACTAATGTCAGACCATGCATAGGCCTCTTCGTTAAATGAGTGAGACTCACTCTGTTCTTCACTCCAATAATCCTTATCATAAAGTAATTCAGGATTACTCTGAACAGTGTGAGTAATATGTGTTACATCAATATATCTCCCTACAATCCTATATATTTTAAATATATAGCCATGGAATTTCAGAATATATAGCCAATGGAAGGTGGTGCCAATCTTGTTGGATAGGTAGATACTTCATGCTAAGGTATGCAACGAGGGCGGATTGGTGTTTTTTATCTCAGTAGTATATGCAAACAACACAAGGGAAGCTAGGAGACCGCTATGGAACACAATTAAGAACATCCAATCTAATATCATCTCCCACCCATGGTTAGTGCTGGGTGATTTCAATGAAATAAGAACTCCAGAGGAAAGGATAGGACCAGGGGCCGAGGTTTATACTCACGGAGGGCCTGCTGAATTCATCGAAGCTACCGACCTAGCAGAGTTAATCGAGGTCTCCTCAATAGGGGGGAATTTACATGGAATAATAAGCAGGCAGGAGATAGGTTTGTACAATCTAGACTGGACAGAGCATTCTCGAATCAAGATTGGATTTCACTCTTTCCAGAGATAAGGGTAGAGTTTTGGAATGGCTCGCATAGTGACCATGCTGCAATGCTCATCTCAATTGCGCAAATGGCACAGAAACCAAAGCCTTTCAGATTGTTCGATTCATGGTTGAAGGAACAGGAGTTCGTTGATCCAGCCAGGAGAGGACTAGCTAAACCAATCTGCGGCAATGGGCTATATCAAGGTTTAAAAACCGGCGGTTAACCGGCTGACCGGTAAAATCCCAGTAACCGGTGACCGGTTAGTTGGGACGGGCAAATGGGTCGATGGGGCGGGTCTGACCCGTACCCGACCCGGTTACCCGTCACTGTTACCCGTCTCGGATATAAATAATTCACTTATGGGCTTTATTTAATAAAGCCCATTATGTTTAATTTATTAAAGCCTCATTTCAAGTTATTTGAAACCCTATAAGTTCATTTAATAAAGCCTCAAAGAATAAGTTTAAATCTTATTCTTTGCAACCCTAGCCGTTGCCTCCTTCCTTATAATTCTTTTTCTCCTCCACTCTCCACCATTAGAATTTTTTTCCTTCTTCTTCTCCTTCACATTTCTTTGATTTCTCCACCATCAGAATTTTTTCTTCCCAAGAATCCAGCGATTATGTACTTTGTTTAAGTGAAGAATCCAGTCATTCTAGTGAAAATGAACCTGGAAATGATGTGCGTATCGATTTGGATGAATTAGAAGATGAATTAGAGTTGCTGGACAGCGAGGAAGTCAATTTTATTCCATCATCTACTGCTGGAAATGTTGCACCCACTACAGTTGAGTCTATTCCAGAATTTCCAGCAACTATTCCTGAAAATGTTGCAGCCACTACAGCTCAAAGGCCTGACCCTATTCCTGATGTTGCAGCCACTGTTGCTGCCCAAATTCGTTTTCAACCAGATTGTAATGTTGTTTACCACAAATCCATACCGTTGGAGGTAATTTCGGATAAATCGAAAAGACCTACTAAATCTACAGATTTGGCATGGAAATATGGAGTAATCAACGACTTCTCGAAGTCCTATCAAGTACAATGTCTTTTATGTGGAAAAACCAACAGTGGTGGAATAGGACGCTTGAAGGAACATCTTACCGGAGATACTCACGGTACAAATAATGTTCAAAAATGTCATTATACAACCATTGCGATTGCAAATGAATTGCTGGAATATATGGGGAAAAAGAAGAGGAAAGACAAGGCTCCCATCATCGATATCATCAAATTGCAGAAGAAATCAAAGAAATCGCATAAAACAATTTCGACTTCAAAATCAAGTGTGCTAGGATCAAACAAGCCATCAACATCTGGATTATTAAAGAAGATGAATGCTTTGGGTTTGGAAGACAACGAAACAGTCCACGACGTTGTTCGAAAGAGGAATACTTCCAAGTCGAAACAATCATCAATTGAAGATCATATGAAAAAGGAAGCCAAGACTATTGTGGATGACATAGTGGCTGAATTTTTTTATTCTAGTGGAATTCCTTTCAATGTGGTTCGTAATCCACTTTTTGAGGTATGAAATTAGTTTTCTCAATTTTTCACATGATTTATTAAGTCCTATTTTTACGTCCAGACTGAACCCTCTCGCAAGGTCACTGTCGAGGCCGAGTGACCGCAGGCA